>VZDJ01000623.1:11782902-11840362 GCA_008694505.1 Cyanoderma ruficeps
GGGGGGGGGGGGGCTGCCGGTATCCCGGCGCAAGATCTGCTGCCGTGCTCACCCCTTGCTTTGAAACAGGCAAAGCAGCCGGCAGGATCTGGAGCTTTGACTTAAAGATTTCTTTGGGGCAGTGGCAAATAGTGATAGACAGGACGCAAACTTCTGCGGGAAGAAGCAAAGCCCAACCCCGCATGGAAACGTTGCGCTGGTGATTATAATGTCAGTTCTACGAATTTATGCTAAATACTTTCTGTCGCGCTACTTTTCCCTTAGCGATGTAGACGCCGGAGCGGCGCGCCCGAGCTGCGGCCGCATCCCCGCGGCTGCAGTGGCCCCTGGTGGGTGCGGCGGGAAGGCGCGGGCGGCGCGGGGCCGGGATGCTCGCTCTGCCGGCCGCCGCGGCAAGGAACGATGCTAACCTACGGGGATCCCGCGTACAAGAGCTGTGCGCAGGGACAAGACATGGGCTGGTGGACAACGAGCAGCCAATGGTTGCCATTGGGATTTTGCAAAACTTTGTTACTTGTAGGAACTGGGAGGCAACTTTCGGAGTGATCTGTCGCTGTCGGTTCAGGCTCTTCAGCACTTTTAAGAGGACTACGAACGAAACAGATTCTCTCAGTGGCTTTCATGCCCTGAAATGCATTATTGCAATGGAAAGAAAGAAAGGAAGAAAAAAGAAAAAATACCCCAAAATATCAAAAAACCAACCAACTGGATAATTGCCAGTATGTCTGTCAGGATGAAAAAGCTTCATAAATTGGGGTTTTGGAAGGCGTTTGCTGATTCAGCTTTACTCAATTAGAGATTTTTTAAAATGGAATTTAGAAGCTTACTTGGCTTTGCATATCCTCTGATGAAAATGATTGCTCATGAAAAGAAAGTTTAAAAAATTAAACATAATCTTCCATTTGTTTATTGAGCTTTAGTGGATGTAGTGATCTACTTTATACTCCAGAAATAAAGCAACTCACTTGGTAATTTGGTTAATCGATATTAACCTGGGATTTGCATAAGGAAACTAGTTTAAGTCCATACTTTTCTTGCTTCACTCCACATTTTCTTGCTGCTATTCTTAATTCCTACAGTTTGAAAAATAACCTCTTGTTATAAAATAATCTCTTTTTCTGACTCATCAAAAATGACAACCAAGTACACGTTTCAAGATAAAATAGATTTGTAAGAAGAGAGAGTTTAAACTTTTTTCTTTTCTTTTTATTGTAATAAGAGGCAACTGTGAGTTGGGAAGATACTGTAATATCTTCTGTAGAAACCATTTTTCTGTATGATTACACAAAATCCTCCATCTTTTCCCTATTTGTATGACCTACCTTCTATTTCCAGTTAAATTTGTCTTGTTTCACTGTTTTCTAATTAAATATATTGTCCTTATTGTTCCTTGCATGCATTGCATTATTTGTCGTATTATGTTACCGTTAAAATAGATTTCAAATCCAAAATGGTGAATACAGTTTTTACAACTGACTCACTGCTCTAGCAAAAAGAATAGGTTTATTTAACACTCTGGCAACTCAAATGACTTTTCAGTGGTGAAATGGCTCCTGCTCTCAGATCACTGTGTATGGAAACAGGGGTCGCTGTTAGATCAGAGGTCAGGGCTGAGGGAATCTGTTCCTGCTGCTGCCTCTGTGGGTCCAGAAGAGCCAGAAAGGGCAACAGTGGAACAGAACTTTTGGTAAAGACGACTCGAGGTGGGGAACAAAAACAGAGTTGCATGTCTCTCTTGTTTTAGCTGGCGAGTATTTAGTGAAGGCTGACCCTTCA
This sequence comes from Cyanoderma ruficeps, assembly GCA_008694505.1. Classification (NCBI taxonomy): domain Eukaryota; kingdom Metazoa; phylum Chordata; class Aves; order Passeriformes; family Timaliidae; genus Cyanoderma; species Cyanoderma ruficeps. The sequence continues at coordinate 11,784,679 of VZDJ01000623.1, forward strand.
AAGAAAACCAGATACTTTCTTTGTGCCTGATTTTACAGATTTCCTCATATAAGCTGTCATTTTCCTACAGAAGAAATCCCACTGACATCACTATGATGAGCGACGTCCATAAAAAATGCGAGTGGGTGAGGTTTTCCTTGACCCTTTGTTTCCTCAGTAGCAATTGATGACATATTCGTTTCACAGCTAAAAAAAAAAGCTTTGTTTCAACTTGTCTAGGAGTGAAATATTTCAAGTTTCTTTCAAAGGTGAATTTAAAAGAAAACTGAGGATTAAAACAAAACCAGATTGAATTGTTACCCAGCTTCATTCAGAGCTTAGCTTGAACAAAAAAAAGTAGTTAAACTGTAAGGGATTTTCCTAAAACATGAAGTTATAAGGCCAGGGGAGACATCAAGAATCATTCCTTAATTGGGACTGTAGGCCAGAGGAAGGCTCATGCAGGGTTGGAGTTCCCTGCATCTAGATCCAATAGTATTTTTAAGGTTAGGAATAAAATGATTCAGTGTAAGTCCATCCCTGTGGAAGAGGTGGTTTTATAGAAGGAGATAGAGCTTTTCTTATCTCAGCTCACCAATACTTTGAGGAAAGACTTAAAAATTCACATTCAGTAATGCTGTGTTAAAATAGTTCACTTTTTTCTTTTTTTTTTTTTTAATGAACAAGAGTAGTGAAAAGTTTTTTGTCATTGGATTTGTGAAGTATATTGCAAAGAAGTGATATGCAGTGTGTCCCCCACCCCTCCAAACCAGGGGTTTTATCTTTGAAACTCTTGCTTGGGGGAAGAAGAATATTTATGCTCAAATTTAGGTATCCATGCAACACAACCTATATCTTGTACAAGATCTCCATATACATAGTGTTAACATAAATTGATACATGTATTACATTTTCATAACTGCATTTATTGCCTTCACAAATGCACCAATGATCTTTTCCTGCTAAAGTAGCACATTGAGAAAATAATCTAAGAAACCACAATAGGTAGTAATAAAACAGCCTTTAACCACAATTTATTCCACAACCTTACAATTTTCCAGCAACTGGAAAGAAACTGGATGTTTTGTGCCACACAGTAGAAGTGAATAATACTAGATTTTGGAGTGGAACATTATTTATTACCCATTATTTCAAATAAACTCACAGCATATTAGACATGAAAAAAACCAAAACCAAACCAAAATGAAATAACAAATAACTCACTAGTTTTTAGACTACCTGTGCTGGTTGCTGTTATGTCTTACCCTCATGGTTGGGTGTCTTCATTGTCTGGGACTGCACATCAGCAGAGAGCAATCTTCTGTGATCCCAGACAAAGCCTAATAAAAAATGAAAGGGGAAAACTAAGAGGAATTCCTCAGTTTTGAAGGTTCCCCCTGCCCATGGCAGGAGGCAGGTGGGAGCCCTGGTCTGTCACTGCCAAGTCACCCCTGGGACAGCGCACCACAGAGAGGATCTCTGTCTGCTCAAAGCTGCTCCAGGAGACCTCATCCTGCTACAGTGTGCAAACTAGGCTGAGGACAGAAGCTGACAGGATCACTGTAGTGAATTTAAGTTGGATAAACCCATGATTTTACACTATTCCTCCAATCACTACAGAAAGAAAGCAAGAGAAATTTCTCTGTGAACAGGCCTTTGGACTTCCAGTTCCCATCCTACTCCATGTCCAGCCCAAGAATGGTCAAATGAACAAAAGTAATTTAAGTTTCCAGATTTCATCTGAGTTCATTTTAGGAATAGAAGAACTAGTTCAAGCTTCATATGATGAAATTTGATCCTTCACCTATTGCAGGAACCACACAGGTTTGGAAGTGCTCCAGAAAATACTTTTATTGCTAACATTCATTCTTCTTAAAGCCAAGAATGAATTTCAAAATGCCGAGATCCTTATTATAAGAATTATGTTCAAAGCTTCTTGGCTATATGTAGCTTTCCTTTTCAGAAAGAGTAGAAACAGTTTAGAGCTCTCCTGGCATTTGTTGTAGCGAATCATACTGTTGCCTCTTTTTAAATCCTCAGTGGATACAGCAGCGATTCAGTGTTGGAACTTGTTTATTTTTTTAGACTTCATACCATCCATTTATAATTTACCCTAAGGAGCTCAGCTCCACCCTACTCAAACACTGCCTGTGAGTTTCTTCACTCTAAATTGGTTTGGGTAATTTTTTCCCCTCCTCACTTTAGCTAAAGGCTTCACTAGTTACAACATGCAAAACCACAAATGAACCAATAGAAAAGCAAATTTCATGTTCAAAACTTGCACAGTGGCCAAGAACAAATAAAAGCTGAATAAGGCTTGACTATTATTTATGAAGGAAGTGATATAGAGATTAATGCATCAGAAATGTAGTTCTACAAAATAACAAGTCTATAACACATACTGCAATAAACTAGTAAATAAAATGTGAGACTAATCAGCCAGTTCAAGTAAAAAGTGGAGAAAGACCAAGTCTGCAAATTGATGTGTTTTTCTGTACTCTGCACATCTCTCCTATACATTAACTGAGGTACTGAGTGAAGAACAAACCCTGGAAATTACATTTTACTGGTTTGCAGGATTTGCCCTTTCTTTCTGTGTCTCACCTCATAATGTACAAACAGATTAAAAAGTCAGCTCTTGTGGCTTTGCCCAAGAGTTTGCTGAAAGTTTGCTGCCAGCTCATCAAAATAAAGGCACAGTAGGACAGATTTCCTTGCTTTGCCAGCTCCTGTTGTTTAATCAGGGGATTAGAGGACTAATTAATAAGAACAGAGTACAAATGGGCAACACTACTGGGGTAGTCATTCTAGCTTGACTGAGTGATGGGTTTGGAACTGAAGTCTAACAACATGTTACAAATGCCCTGATGTGGTCACCAGGGAGCAGTTACTGGTGGTGCTACAAGAACCACGAGGAGCAAGGAGATGACACAGAAGGTGAGTAGATTAATTAGTAGAGTTCAAGTACTGGTAGAGATGCTTCTGGTTGTGGAGAAGTCTGCAGGACTGCACTGCTGGGGAAGGCATGCTCTGTGTTTACATGGGAATATGGGGACACTGTTCCTGTACCACCATCAGTAGCTACTCTGCAGTAACAACACGTGGATGTTTGTAATACGATGTTAGAATCCAGACTGCTCCAATTTCTCCCCTAGTATTTCTTTCCACTCTCTCTACTACTTAGACACACATTTCATATTGAAATACTGTTTTCTAGGGATTTTAATGCTTCCAAAAATTTTTTTTTTTTTTTTTTGCTGGAAAGAACACATTTTCTGAACTTTTTATGGTTTACATAGAGACAGGTTTAGGCTTTTTCCTCCAATCTCTATTTTTTTTTCTTGGTCTTTATTAGAACCAAGCATCATCTGCCAGTATATTGCCTGCTTGCTCAGCACCAAGAGATTCTTCTCCAGAAGCTGGTTTGATGTCATTAGATTAAAGAGTCCTGGTTATTTTTGTAACATCTACACGCCCAGCCACCTTTCCACTCAGCTTCTTCCAGGCAGGAGGTCCTTGAAACCCGTTTTTCATGAGCTTGCCATGGGCTCATTGGACACAGCACCATTTGCAGAAGAAAAGCATGGAGGAAAATTCTTTCAGCTACTTATCAAAGAGTATTCAAAGAGCTCCTGGTGGATGGGCAGGAAGGTGGAGTGAAAGCAAGGACAATGTGACTTTGGTCTAACCTGCTCATTTTCCAGAAGTTCAGTTACATTCAAAGGCAAGGGATTTCAGCCTCTTAGGGGAGGAAACACACAGCTCTAATGAAACACTTGCAGGCAGGGAATTAGTTGGAAAAATAAAAATATTAATTGAAATGCTTAATGTGGGAATATGAAGTCAGCATAATAGGTTGCCCAGATAATGGTGCGGGTTACAGTTTTGTGGCTGTTTCAGCAAGAGAAGGTGAAGCTGGAATTTAGCACCTCTCCTAATCACTGCAGGATTTGCATGTGAGATATTATGACTATTGTTATGTCCCCCCTTTCTTAGTTTTATTTCATATCTAGAATTCAATGGAAAGATAGATACTTGGTTTCTAGTCCTGTACTGCAAGCACACTCTGCACCCCAACCTCTTTTCATCTTTTCCCAAGAGACTTAGGAATAATAATTTTTTTCTCATAGGTGCATTTTGTAACATATTTCTGGGTGTTTGTTGGCATACCTGAGGCTTGGCAACTCTGAATGTTGAAAAACAGGAAGTGTTTGAAAAACCACTTTAAAAAGCCTCACTAATACTGTTCTGGGTCTTAGTTTAGGTTCTCTCTGGCTCTGGATGGATACACAGAGACACCATGTCCATTTGCAGGCATCCAGAGGGATCAGGCCTGGGTTGTGTGCATTACACTGCTGCTGAGCTCCCAGACTGAGCTTTGCCTGTGCCAGCTCACCTCCTTGGTCACCCCACACCAGGCTGGGCTTTGCACAGCCCTTGGGACTATGCCCTGTGAGAAATTTGGACGGAGCCACCCTGTGTGTGTTGGGAAAGGTAAAAGGGCTGTTCTCTGGGAGCAAGCCATGCCACGCCAGTTGGCCTCTGTGATGAAAAATGGCCCCTGCCCTGATTTATTTCCCAGTTTAAACAAACTGAAAGACAGATTTCACTCCAAATGTATGAAACACTTTGTATTTTCAAAATCCAGCACCTTAGCTGTTCTATTTTCTTCTGCTCTGCTAGCTACTGAGCACCACAGTTCATTGTCCTGCCTCTCCAGCAGCTTTCACCAGGCTCAGCACTTATTAACAGACTATGTCTCTGGCTGCTGGATTTCTTTGGAGATCACTCAGTGTTGTTTCATAAAGGAGAGGAAGAGCATTTGCACTCTGAATGAATTTAGTTGTCATCACTTGTCAGCTTTGTGCTCTGAGGTCTCTCTTAGGTAGCGTAATTATCATTATTTTTATATATCGGTAATTATAATCTGGGAAGAGGTCCAAATTCTGCTTTTTAAGTAAAACTGGTGAAGCTTATTTGCAGTGACTGGAGCCCCTCAGCACACAGCAGCCTCAGTGGCAGCACCACAGTGACTGTGGGAGGATGTACCACGTGGATACAAGAGACCCCCTTTCCTGCTCAGTTACAGCCAGGAGTCACTTCCTGTTCTATTCGGCTTGCCCCAAAACAGCCTTATCTTCACATATTCTAGCCTGAACACTGTAGTTAGAAAAAGGTCAAAAATTATCCCTGGTTACACAGTCTGGGGCAATGGGAAGCTCATTAGGCTGTCAGGCATGTGATCCAACTCCACCTCTGCTGCCAGGCTGATTTTCTGTGTACCGACAGACATGGGTCTCACAGCCCTCAAAGAAACAAGAGTCACACAAGATGGTTTCCACAGAGCAGCTTTGGCTTCAAATCCCACCATCAGTCATGCCACAGCAATGGTTTCACAGGGCTCTGCAGAGCCAAAACAGCACCGCTCCCACTCTGCCTGCTTCTCCTTAACAATTTAATAGTTTAGAGGTTACAGTGGTAGTAGTGGGCTGGTGGTGGGACTTGATGATCTAAAAGGTCTCTTCTAACCCCGATGATTCTATTCTTCAGCTATAAATGCCATTTTGATGATTTCATTGTTCTCAAGGGCAGAAAACACATATTCAGGTGAAAAAATCCTCTGGGAATATCTCTAACCATTCCTACTGGAGTGTGCAGCATCACCCTTAGCTGCTGCCTCTGCAATTAGTTGCACCTTCTGCATGTCATGTTGGAGAAATGCAGGGTGCCCTTGGGTTTTGCAGACTGTGGGTGAAACGCTGAGACTCTTTGCTACTCATGCAGAGAGCATTGCTCTAATATTAGAAAGTGCTGAACTCCATTTCCACCCACGGTGGAGAAAATGAAATATTTTCTGAACTATGAGGAGGTTGAGAGACTTGGAAGTAAAAGTATTCCCACAGCTGCCACTGTCACTGATGAAAAGGGCTGTCAAAATTGGCTTATTCTGAAAATTTTAACTGACAGAGCAAGCTGTCAGCACAGACTGGGACAGAGAAGAGTCCTGGGGTAGTCATGGGGCATAGTGCTGGAGTGCTGGGATGCTGCACCTCTTATTGGTGGATATCACTGGGTGCTAATGGGTTGCTTCTTGGGAAAGGGGATGAAGGGAAGCCTTTGGTCTTGTTTGGAAGAGGATATCCTCATATTATTTCCTTGCTTTCTCCCCTAACTGCATGCTGTATAAAGCCTGCAGATGCCAGCAATACATATTTGGATTGCTGAAGGCATATTGCCCTGTATCTGTGTTTTACTATTCTACAGCCAAGATTGCTTCCTGTCCTAATCCATGATCTCCATCTATTGTATGCATTGAGGCAAGGCTCTCTTGGAATGGCCTTGCCTTTTTCATATACTGTAACTTTTGATCAGATGGTTTGTTCAGCCTCAAAGCTGCATTTTTCTAAAATACAGAAGTGGTTAGCTTTGCTAATCCATTGGTAGGAACTTGGTGGCTATTAGAGTTCTTTCAATGAAACACCTCTTCTCAGGTGACTTCTGCAGTGTTGTTCCCCTGGTGTTGTGCAATGGAGTGCAAAGGGAGCTGTTGGTGTCCTCCCAAGCTGCACTAGGCAAAGCATTCCCAGGAGGGAGATGTCAGGAGGATCCTGCCCCTCTGCTCAGCACTGGGGAGCCCACACCTGGCGTGCCAGCTCCAGTTCTGCACTCCCCTGTACAGGAGACACATGGACATACTGGAGACAGCCCAGAGCAGGGCCATGGAGATGAGAGGAGCTGGAGCACCACTCCTGTGAGGAAAGGCTGAGTGAGCTGGGACTGTTCAGCCTGGAGGAGAGAAGGCTCAGGAGGATCTCATCAGGGTATACCTGAAGGGAGGGTGCACAGAGGACAGAGCCTCTTCTCAGCAGTGCCCTGTGACAGAGTCAGAGGCAATGGGCACAAACTGAAACACAGGAGGTTCCCTCTGAACATCAAGGAAACACCTCCTTACTGCAAGGGTGACTGAGCACTGGCACAGGCTGCCCAGGAGTCTCCATCCCGTGGACTGTCTGTCCTTGGAGATACTCAAAGGCCATCTGACTATGGGCCTGGCCAACCAGCTGTAGATGACCTTTTTAGACCAAAGGCTTGGACCAGATACTTCTGGAGGTCCTTTCCAAATTCAACCATTCTGTGGTTCAAAACAGGACGGCAAACAGTGGAAAAAAAGCAGGATAAAACAGGGCAAGGAAGATAGACTGAGGTAAATTACTGAGGCAGAACAGAAGAGAGGGATGAAACTGCCAGGAGGGAGTATCAGTCAGTGCTCCCTTTCTTCTGGCTCCATCTGAAACCTATATCTCAGTACTGACTGAGATATAATGCTGCAGTAGAAATTGTTGCAAAGTGGAAAATCACAATAATCTCACAATTTGGCAGGCTTCCTACCTGGTACTGAACTTCTCAAGATGGTTGTCATGGGTTGCAGTCAACCTGTGCCAAGACATCCCATCCTGTAACACTGAGCTAGTGAAACCTGGAAGTGCTGGAAGAGCTGCTCAGTATCAGCACTGTCACTGCACTTCATCACCCAGGTACAGAGGCTGCCTTTGGATGTGCAGAGGCAATGGCAGGGTGATCCAAGAGACATGGCTGCTCCTAATCAAGCATTTTTCTGTGGTTTTCCCTCTCCCTTGGAGTCTGAATCCCAGAAATTGCAACTGCCTGGGGCATGAGCTTGCAGTACTACAGTGGTCAATCAGAAGCAGATGGCACATCAAACACATGGAGTGCTGGGTGGACCTTCCTGGCAGCCCTCACTGGTGATGTTCATCTAGATTGTCCTATTATTCACTGACAGTTTTGCTAATTGAGATATGCTGGGATGTGATAGTCATGGCATGATGTCTGCTGGCAGGTCAGAGCCCAGTTTTTTTTGCTTGGGTTGGATTGCCTCTAATATTAGAAAGTGCTGTAACTAGCAGTGTCATTGCAAGGGTTTATCTGGTGCCACTGGCTTATCTGAAAGCCATACAGACCTGTTCTCTTCCTCTTGGTGTTGCTTGAGGCTGGCTGTGAAGACCATGCCCACAGGTGGGGTGGCCGTGGCAGGGGGTACTCAGCACCTTTTGTGTGGATAGAGCCATAGCTGGTCTGTCATATCTTTCTAGTGCAGCTAACAAGCAATTTGCAAGTTCCCATATGAAGCTATTTTGAGAACAAGAAGTTCCTTTAACACAACAATCTATTCTGAGGGTGAAAAACAAATGCACCTGTAATAACAAAGGATTTGTCCCAGGAGAATCAGTAAAGAAAATGTCTAAACAGTCCAAGAATACAGAAATTTGATGGACAAGTAGAACACCTTTTATTACCTATAGAATAATTAACAAAAAACTGTTAACCCATTAAAGTTGCCCAGAAGATTTGTAAAAATTGTATAAAAGACAGCCTGATGCCATAATAAAGAGAGCCTGCTGAAGATTTTACCGTGTCACTCTGTGTGTTGTGTCCATCCTAACAATGACAATCTTGGGCTAAGCCTGCAAAGTGATCAGTGTTTCAGTGCTGTGGGGGCACTGTCTGCCCTGAGACACAATATGACTGAAAGGTGCAGGCACACAAGACCCTCCAATGGGTCGTGTCCATGCCTGGGGCAGGCTTTGCCTACACTCACAGAAAGAGAGCAGTTTGAGCCCTGCTGGGTCTTATGAATGAAAACCATCCCAAACTGTAAAAATGTACAGTACAAATGTAAAGTCTTGATGATTTTAAAAATTATTCCTACTAATTAATCACCAAAAAAACACACAGAGACCAAATTAAATGAACTTTACTGCCTTTGCAAAGTCAAGCTCGCAACAGTATGCCAGAATTAAGATGAGCTGTGCATGCTATACAGACCTCTTAAGTACACGTACTACGGGAATTTGTTGCAGTTTCTCAGTGTAGCACTAGTTGTACACTGTGGACTTAGTACTAGAAAGGATTTTAGCCCCCTTTCACATTTAGTTGAGGCTTTTCTGGCTAGCTGTCTCCATTCCTGTTATAGAAACTGTAGATGACTCCTGCTGAGGCTTGAAATGTCATCTAGTGGGAGACAAGATGTGTTCCAGCAAATGCTTAGTAGCCTTTGGTGTTCTTCTTCAAATGTGGAATGTAATGGACATAAATGATACCAAAAAAATCAAGAATAAGCAGACCAAAGAGCTTCCTGGTTTGTTACCCGGCCTCTGGCAGTGAGGTCCTGCGGGCAGGGCAAAAGGAGATGGCAAGAAAATGCTGGTGTTTCACAGAAAAACTTGCAGACTGCAACTATTTGTGGTCCAAAGACTTTCTGACCAGAAATAACACCTTAATTTGTAATAGCACAAAATGGATTTTTCTTCCAGGAATTTGGCTCATTCCTTTCTGAACTGTGCAAACTTCGGCAGCCTCCCACAAACTGCTGTGAAACTTCAGCATTCATTGCGTGAGAAACCCTCCCCTTCCTTCCCTGTAGCATTTGTCACCTGCTCGGGGTTACAAACACCCTCAGACAATGTTCTCTGCTCCCTTTCTTCATCCTGCTCGAGACTTCACGCACACAGTTCCCACCCCCCCACCCCCAGTTATTTATTTTCAGGCCTAATGGCTGCAGTTTTTTCTGTAACATACTTTCACATTTATATTTGCCTTGAAATGGGGGCCCAGAACTGTGCATCTTGTTTTGATTTGCAATAGCTTGTTCAGGTCTAATCTCCGCACACTGGAAGCTACAATTTGGTTTGCTAACGGGTTTGACATAAACTACTGTGCCTTTTATTTGCAATTTCACCTGCCATTTTATTGTCCAGTTTCTGTGTATTCTGAAACCCTTCTGCAACTGCTGAAGTAACTTTTGTCCTTATTATTTTGGACAGCTGCATGTAGTTGACTGACTTTACTCAATATCCCAGAAGGTCTATTATTCACCTTAATTTGCAGATTTTGTAGAGGAGGAGCTGCAGCATATGTCAGTGTAGGACTCCAGCTGGGACTCCCTTTCCCTGTGAATAATGCTGGAGCATTCCTGGGTTTTGCCAATTGCTGGCTCACATGAAAACACTCTTTCTTAATCTATGGCAGCTATTTCACAAGCTGCTGTTGAAGGATTTCCTCAGTGCCTTTGGAAAATCGAATTGACTGTATCTTTTGGGTTTTGCTTGTCTGTTAACAGTAGTTTGTTGATGGTTTCAAAGGAATCTTACAGATGCGTGAATCATGACTGCTGATGCTAACTGTGACGCATGTACCTTATTTATTTACATATCCATACTACCAATCCTTGCCAATATTTACTTGACCCAGCTGTGGAGCGGGGAAAAAAGACAAATCCTCGGACAATTAAAGCTTAGAGTGCTTTTCATGTTATATATATTCTTATCCAAAAATACTGCTCACCTGCAACCAAAAGAGAACCTGTGAACCATGCAATGCATCTTCCAGCCACCAGGTAGAGGCAAAAGCCGTTGCAAAACAGCCACCCTGGTGATAAAACGCTTACTTCCAAAATAGCAGTCTGATTGACATCAAAAGAAAGCTTCTGACCAATCTGTCTTCATGGTTCTTAAAATAGGTCTGGCCAAATTCATATATAAAAATTAATTTTGAATCTCATTAGCTCTGCAGTCACCCACTTAATTAGAAAGCCATTGCAGTCAATACGTATGAAGCATGCTCTAATTATCCCTTTCTACTCAATACATGAAAAATTAATCATGCTAGAGTTGCTCTATCTTTTAATACAATGATAACAACATTTGAACAACTGTAGGGTCTCTCAAAGAGTATCCAATTAAGCTCTTTAGTAGAAGGGGTTTTTATGGGTTTTTTTGAGGGTGTGGGTTTGGGTTTTGTTATTTTTTTTTGTTGGTTTTTTAGTAGGGAAATTTAATCATTTACCTGTAAAGTGTTCTCTAAATGACAGATTTTTAAAATCTGGCCTTACAAAAAGAGTCGTTAAAGAAGGGGCCAAATCTTGGCACCAATATTCAAAGGTATTAAACCTTAGATATCCACAACAGTGTATATATTATAGTCATGATCTTGTAATGAGTTTTTATGAGTTTTACTTACACGGAGCAGAAACATTAGCAAATGTAAGTTAATGGAAAACTGAGGACAAAGTTTACATAGATAATTTATTCTCTGTACAGGAGCAGCATCAATCCTGAACTTTCAAAGGCATGAATGTTTTCTGAACCTTATATATCAGCTGTACTTATTATCATTCATATTGCAGCAGCTCACTGAAGACCCTCATGTGGATCAGGACCCCCTTTAACCACAGACCATGCACATGTAAGCTTGAATGAGAGCACTGATAATACATGTCTGTCTTGGCAGAGCAAGGTTGTAGACATTCAACTATCCCCCATAATTACAGCATAAAGATCTGTCCATTCACCAGTTAAAAAANAAAAAAAAAAAAAAGCAAAGCAAATCAAAAACTCAAACCACACACCCCTGGAACTCAAAGGCTGTAAATGATGGGCCTAGTCCCACATCTGAAGGGTGCTGTGGACACCGTGGGATGAGGGTGTGGGACATGACACCAGGCATGTGCTGCTGCAGGGGGTCCCAGCATGGCCACACAAGACCATCTCTGCCATCCCTGTGCACTGGCAGCACTGGGAGGTGCACATGACTCAGCAGCACAACGGAGGTACTCAGCAGGGTGACACTGCTGTTGAAAAGCAGCCTCTGGGTTTCTTTTCATGCTATTTCCCTGCCATCGTAGACCCCTGAGAACCTGGGATCTGGTCACCTCTCTGGACCACAGTGTTTCAGTCCAAAGCCCCAGGGCTTCAAATGCATCTTGTTCCATTAGCTGGTGATCATTCTGACCATGCCTTGCAGGGTGAGACCAGCCAGCCAGTCAGTCTGTCTTCTGTGAGGTGTTTGCACCAGTGATGCACTGTGTTGAAACTTTTCTGTAATCCAAAAGCTACACAACAAAAGCAGAACATTTTCTGTCTGATTCCTTAGTGGAAACAGGTGAGAGAAGGGCAGGATGATCTAGCACTTACAGGCTTTAGCAAAAGAAGATACAGGCTATATCTGTCTTTACAGATGAAGGAGAGGGGTGAACACATGATGATGAGGAGGAGGACAAGGAGGAGAAGAGCTGCTGGGGAGTAGGAGCCAATTTTGGGACAGCCTGGGAGGCAGAGAGAGCTCAAGGTCCTTGACAGCTGAGGAGTGAGGTGAAGCAGTGGGAACTGGTGAGGCTGGTCCTGGCTCCCTGGGAATTTGAGCAATGACACTTGTGAGGGGCGGGTTCCTAGAGGAAAGATGGTAGAATAGTAGCAGCGAACAGGAAAGGAAGCCAGGAGAAATGACCTAATTTTGGGGTTTTTTTTAAATTTTATTTTCTGAAACTTTGAAATCTTAGCTAAGTGATAAAAAGGATCAATTATACATGTAAAATCCTTTACAGCCTTTACATATAAATCGTTGACCAATTTTGGGACTAAGTCTGGATCCAGCCATCTCTAAACTCTCCTCAAAGTAGGAGTTTAGAAAGCAAGAGGATCCTTTCTGAACCTCAGGACTCAATGGGAGAGTCTCCCTGACAGTTTTGTCTTACTCTGTCCTCTATGCAGCAAATAACCAAGTGTACCTTGCCACTGAATTTGCTAAATCACTGTTGCATTTGCTATCAAATGTATTTAAATTTATGTTTTATATTGATAAGAATATTTATATTTGTTTCAAGTGAAGTGCATCACTCCATCTGCAACAAGGTGTGCCCAAGTTTTTCACTGTACTTAAAAATAAAGGGCATGTTCTCACATTACAAGCTAGTGTTGCCTGCCCGTCCAAAAATCAGCATGGATTTTATTTCTGTGCCCACTTTGCTCTAAGAGCAGGTGGTGTTGAAGCTGTCAGAGGGATGGAGGAGGAAAGCTGGAAGGAGTTGGGCTCTCCTCCCTTGGTACACATATTAAAGAGAACAAATATTTGTCATTAACTTGTGACTCTTCCAGCCTGAGTATGAGGAGGATTTATACTACTCAAAGAACTGTGTCATTAAGTGCTACTAATCCCCCAAACTTCCACTGTAGTAGGATCATGTTAGTTGTAGGGGGAGATGCAGCATGTCAGATTCTGTTCTATTCTCATGAAGTAAATTGCAAAGCATTTGATTTGATGTGATTTGACTTGCAAGAAGAATCGAAGGAACCCAGATCTCTGGGACCTAAACACAGCTTGCTCTTCTGCATGAGGAAAGCACTGTGCTCTGCTAGCTAGATCCTGGCTCCTTCAGCATCAGGAGAATGGACACAGGCTTCAAAAATCTATCCCTAATCCCCCCTGCTGCCTCTGTGTGGGTGTATATGTTTGTCTGCCTCAGGGCATCTCCAAATCAGGGTAGAGGAGGTGCAGTCCCACCTTCAAAGTTATGGCACTGGATGAAGCTAACACCCACTCCATGGAATCAGAATTCTGCTGCAGAATATGCCCATGGGAGATATGAACACCATGGATTTGACCAGTGCTGTTAGGCAGAAGAAACACCGGGGGGAGAGCAGAGATGGCTGAATACAATGCTTGGTCTGTGACAATATTTAATCACTCTCCACAAACTTCAGGAATCTGTGCTCTCCTTTTCTTATGGGAGGCAGGGGAAGAGAAAGGATAATTTTCCTGTTTTGTTTCTAACTAGAAGATGAAAGGATATATGTAGGCTGTGTAATGACCACTGGCAGTAGATAAGAGCTGAGTCCCTGAGAAGTTGTTGGTTGAATTTGCCCAGCTTTGTGCTGCTCATGTGGCTCAGAGCAGGAGAAACCCAGGCAGGTGGCTCAGTGACTTCCTTATAGTGACAGCCCTGTGCAGTAAGCAGGTAAAGCTGAAGCTCCTGAAGCCCAAGACTGTTCCAAGCTCCTGCCTGTCCCCACAATCTCCAAACAGCAGAGAGACAACTTCTTCCAGGATAGACGTGGGAATGGCAAAAAACTTCTGGCAGCAGCTGCAGGCAGATCAGAAATGTGCAACTGATGTCAGTGCCTGCAAAAGCTGTCTGCAAAACTTGCCCACTGCATTTCTTCTTTTTTCCATGCAGATGGATTTATGTTGTGCTCTGTGGGATTCAGAAAGCAGCACTGAATTTTCTCTTTCAGTGGAAAGGCTTCCTGTGGGGAAGGCAAGACAGCTGTGCCAGTTGAGCAAGTGAGTGAGAACAGATCTACAGGATAATCTTCTCAAGGGGCTCTCCACTTTTCCAAGAGGGCATGACCCAAGTCCCTGACATCCTTCTTTCAGATAAACCCTGCTGAGAGGTGACTCAGGCAGTTTCTGCCCTACAATACACAAAGATGGTAAATGGAAGTCTGAAAGGTCTATAGCTCTGGAAGGGCTTTTGGCTGTCCCTGTGAGCATCAGGTCTGTGGAGAGGACATGTCTATGCCAGCCTGAGCTGAATGAGCTTCATACTGAGCTGAATCAGATGTTGTTCAACATCTCTCAGCCCAGCAGCTTACCATGGCAAACAGTTAATAGCTTACACACAGCTGCTGGTGGGAAGGTCAGGAATATTACATCCTGGGGGATACACAGCCATGACACTGCTGGATGAACTCTTCATGGATCTGTGTTCCCCCTCAGCCATGTCTTACCCACTATGGCCTTGCCTAATTTCAGATATTTTTCTTCAAGGAAAGTTGTTAGGTTCCTTCCATTGTGAAATGAGAGAAGTGTGCACTCCTGGGGCATAGGTCACTTCCTCCTATAGCATGTCAGTCAGCTCATGGAGTGGAAATTGCTCTTAACTCCAGTGATGAGAGATACCAGCACATCAGATACCTGTCATCCAGGATGAGAGGAGTAAAGCAAAATGATGTTTCTTTATCCATGCTGGCTTTTGCAGTTGACAGCATGTGTGGGGACTACAACTCCTCCCTCAACAGTAATGTAAAAAACTTACCTCCTCCATGCATGATGAGCAATCCTTTGGGGCCTTTTCAGCTGTAGATTGTGGTTGGGAGCCTTTGAAATGGATAACCCCTTCATTTCTTCAAGTTAAATCTACTTCTGGAGACAGGAGCTCAGAGGGAGAGGAGCTGGTACCTCCTTGCCTGCTAGGGAAGAGCTAGCCAGAGCCACGTGCAGTGAGGAGGAGGAGAAAAAGGGGGACACTTGAACAACATCACCAGCACTGCTGGTGATGGGAGCAGAACCAGGAACAGACCCCTGCCTGCAGTGCCCCTGGCACCTGGCAGCGTCCCTTGGCACTCCTCCTTGCTGTGCCCTGCCATCCTGCCAGCCTGTCCTGTGCCTGGGAGCAGTCTCTCTGGAAGAGAAGCTGTTTTCTTTCATGTTGAGACATGCTCTCCTTTTAATTATTTTAGCATTGCTAAAATAAAAATAAAATATTTGTGAAGAAACCTTTCAGGTTTATTTCAGCCCTGACACAAGTTGGCTGAGTTTCAGTTAACTGATTTACACCAAATACTGCTCTGCCATACCCACAGCTTACATTTATCTATGAGAATGAAAATAACTATCAGCAGCAGGTTTAAGCCAGCTTATACAGGAGCTGCTGGAAGGAGCTCTGTGTGTGTTGCCTTTCATGCCCAAGGCTTTGGACTGGATTGCTGGAGAGTGTTTGCTGTGGCCAAGGCCTCTTCCCCTCTGGCTGTCTCAGTGACACAGCTTGTCAGTATATCACAGGGGCTGTTTCAGTTCAGGTCTCAAAACCCAGATGATATCACACTCATTCCTGCAAGATCAAGGTGGTACCGTCTTCAGCTCTGTGACTCAGCACCCTGGTGGAACTGTCTTGGCCAGCTGACTTGAAGGAGAGAACTAAATCTTAGATGGAAAAGGACTTTTTCCACTTCACCAAAAATAATTCTAATTCTAAATGAAATCTCACTTAATTATAGCCTGAGAATCCCACCAGGAGCTTCCACTGGAGCTTACTGAGCACAGCAACTAGCAAGACACACAGGATATAACATGATATGGCTTAGATGATGCATGTCCACAGCTGAAATCTCGATTGTGAGGGCTCACTGACAAAGCCAGGGAGATATCAGCACAGGAGAAGAGCAGTCCTGCACAGTGAAATGCAACCTGACGTGCTGTGCCATGAAATCCCGCAAGTGACCAGAGATGTCAGCTTAACCACATGTCTTCCAATAAATTTTTTATAGCACCCAGTCAAACCTTTTCCCTGGCTGACTCCAGGGGACAGAGAAGACTGTCTGATATGGCTGCTACCTCTTCTGGCTCATCATCTGACAAGTGCAGGAATGTGACATAACCATGAAATGGAGAGGACACCATTTTCAGTGCTGGAAACAGTTTTACTGTCAAACTGCCTTCAAGGACAGGCAAAAGACCTTTTATGAAGGTTGATAACAGCAACGACAGATGCTGGTACTACCACTAGTATTTGAATCATCAGACCCAGCTAATGTATCTGTTCAGAAACTGGAATAAGAAGCAGAGGTTGGATTTTCATCCATTGCAGGCACTTAGCTGTGGTAAAGAAATGTGTGAGAGATACAAATAATAGTACTACTGTGTCTAATTTCTAAGGAGTTCTCACCCTTGGCTGCCTCCTGAACTGATTTCTTGTCCAAAAATATTAGAAAGCAAAAGTGCACTTGATGGGGAAACTGGAAGAGGTGGCACTCACAAGGGAATGGATTTCTGCTCCAAGTCACACACACTTCCTCACTAATCATTCACATTAAAGAGACAGTTTCTAGGGTACTGATCTGTTATCCTTTTGGTCAGAAATGCCTGCTTATTCCCATATGTATTTTACTTGACTTCTTTTTTCCAAATAGCTGCCCAGGCCTCAACAGTGGGGTAGAAAGGCATGCCCCAGGATAGGAATAGGAGTAATGGCAGGGCTAGGGGTCATGTGTTGGGAAGCAGTTGGAAAAAGCAGCAGGAAAAAAACATGAATAATTTTACGAAAATGGTAAATTATAAACAACAACAAAAAAACCCCAAACCCAAAACAACAAAACAAAACAAAAAATAAAGAGGAAAAATTTCCAAAATCTGAGTATTTCTTTCTGAACAGTCCGAAGTGACTATTCATTCACATGAATAGGGCAGCTAGGGCATGACTTTCTGTTCTGTCTTTACCTAGGGAAGGCTTCTTGCCTGGACCAGCAGGAGGGTTGTTTCTGAGGATGCTGCAAGCCCCACAGAAGCTGGCAGGGTGGGATAAGACTTCTTCCTGCGGTTTCTTTCTATCTCGTGTAACTTCCCCGTAAAGCAGAGAGCTACTTTTGCTTGCAAGCTTGCATCTATTTAGTCTTTTGTTATGAAAATCCTTCTTCCCATCTATGCACTTCTAATCCCTTTAAAATATGGCTGAGTTTTTGGTTGCTGCGATACCCTCCTTTTGGCATGGAGAACCTCCTGCTCACCCCTCAGGTCACGCAGCTGCTCGCACTGAGCTCTGCTGCTGCAGTTCAGGGGTGTTCGGTGTCCTGTCCTAAAGCCGCACGGTATCACTAGAGGCAATCCCACAGCCAAGCTGGGGAAGACGCTGGCTCTGAAAGAGAGATGGTGCATGCAATCCTGAGCTCTATCTTTTCCATTTAAGGACACTTAAATGCCAGAAAGAGCTGTTCAGGCGTCTGTTCAGAGAATTGACAGAATCAGGGGTTTGTAAAACTTTTGTCCTCTTGTATTTAAAACCTGGGAAGAGGCGTGATGCGAAGAGGCGCGAGTTGCCTGCTGCTGAGCTATAAAGGCTTCTTTGTGCTGAATCATCTGGGCTAAAAGGAGCTCGGACTCTCTCCTGCTAAGTGGCCAGTGACTGCTGGTGGACCCCACCGAGACAGCTTTTGTTAGCCAAGATCAGCTGCAGCGTGAGATGTCGCGGTCCTTTCACTACAAAACAAGCTGCAAAAGGCACTGAGGGATGAATTCCGATTTTCTTTTGCTCTACCGTGGAGTTTTCCATTTAAAACCGCAGTTGTTTGGCTCTAACCCAGGGCCAGAGTGCAGGTCAGTGTGGGAGCAGCATGGACTTAGTGTGAGTACGTGTGGATGCAGCATTTGCAGGGTGTTTATGGAAGAGATGGGTGTTTATGTTGACTGCATCTCTGACGTCAACTCAGATGTGACTTTTTATTACCTTGATGACAGGAGAAATTAGCTGCAAGGTACACGTTCATCCCAAAAAAGTAACCTCCCAACAAAGCAACCGTCTTCCTCTCAACATGCTCAGGCAGCCCTTACTGTTGTAGGCTTCCCACTTTGCTATAATTTAGTCATGCCTCAGAAAGCTTTGTGCAAGGGACACTGGGTGTGTGTGTCAACTGCACTTGGAGCTCTCCTGTCTGGAGGGAGTTTTTCAGAGGCAGGCATGGTATTCATCAGAGTGTGTTGAGTCCACGGGGCAGATTAGGTCAGAAACGTCTCCTGGTTTATTTGAAAAGTTGTGCTGGATATTTTTCTGAGTCTTGGCCAATACAGATGTACTTTGTATAAAGAATGCTCTCCACACCTGATTTGGAGGAGGTTTAATGGCCCATAAATGGCAGCAGTGTCCAGATGATGAGATAGTTTTCCTGCCCCAAGGCTGGATGTACCCAAATGATTGATGAGCAGCCACAGTGTAGCAAACTGAACACAAATCCCTATAGGAGGGTGAGTTTGTTTCCTTATTGTCAGATGAAGTTATTTTAAAGCAGCACCCCCATGAGATGGCTGTCTGACCAGCAGGCTGGATATGTATGTCCAACTTTGCAATTACTTTGAGCACGAGGGATGATGCCCTCACGTCTGCATCCCATTTCCCGTGCTGCTCTTGAATTGGTGACATGTGCTGGCTCTGGATGTGCGTTTTGTACCTTTCCTGGTAGCAACTACACTGTCCATCCTGCTTCACCCCTGGGAGTAACCAGGATTCACTCTCTGCCCTTCATTTCCTGTCTCCCAAACAGCAGCACACTGTGTGTGCTGGCATCTTGGTGAGCCCCTCAGCGAGTTCCCACCAGCATCTGTCACTATTGAAGCATTCACTTACAGTCTCCTGCCTTTGGTCCCTTCTGGTGCCTCACACCCACCCATTGCCACTCCTTTCTCATTCCTACCAATCTTCCTATTTCTATTACTATTAGAATGTTCTTCTTTTATTAGAAGACAGTTAAATCTGCAAGAATTTTTTTTTTTTCTGAAAGGATTTCTGTAAGAGATTTTTTTGCCAGGGGATGGAATTAGCATTATGGACATTAAAAGGCAGGAAATGGTGTATTTTTATTTTTTTTTAAATCAACTGCTTCAAGGGAGAAAATGAGAAATGTTTTTGAGAACAGCTTTCCATTATATGAGAAAGCAGAAGCTCCATTCCTCATTCTCACACCGTGTTTATTAACCCTAACTATTTTAGAAACAAAACATCTCTTACATCTTTCATGTAAGCCGGGGTAACAGAATCCACATAACCATCAAAGCAAGTCCCGGATGTGGGAAATCAAGGCACGGAAAATTCTTGGAACCTCGTGCATGCAGAGAATACAAACCCAAATACAGCAGAGAATACAGCTTCGATCGGAGACCTTGGAAAAGGCTTCCAAATTTAGAGACCACCAGTAAGAATGTGAGTTTGTAGTTTAAGCAGAGACATATTAAGATAAGTAGTGGAAAGTTTCAGAGTTTAAAGTTTAAGATATAGAAGTAGTTATAAAAGTAATAAGTTTTAAGGTGTAGGAAGTAGTTTGTGTGTCACTATATGATTGGATAGAAAAAGTCTGCATTGCAGCAGGACGTGTGACACAGTTTTAATTAGCCATTGGTGTGAAAGTTAAAACAATATGTGTGACAGTAGATTATTGGCTAATAAACCTTTAAAAACCCTTGTAACCTGTGGTCTTGTGACCACTGACAACCACTGATCACGAACTCCTGGCTTATGTGGTGAAGATGTTCCCACTCCTTGAGGCTGAGGCAAGAAATCATGTTTTGAGATGTTTTCCAGTGGCCCCATCTCTCTTAAAATCCTGACAGCAGGAGCCACATAGAAAAGTGAGGTAAAAAAGTTTATTTTATGCTTAGTTCTAAGCTCCATAGGCCTAAGAAAACTGCCTGAAACTCTTTATGTTCATGTGTGTATGGAGACAACTTGGACCAGCCCTTGGGTGCATCCAACCCAAAATCTTGTTTCCAACTGTGGTTGTGACAGAATAGGCAAGAAAGACTATAGGAAAAGGACAGACACATACAGTTGCTTCCTTTCTGTATTCTCTCAGCCTATAATATTTTTCAGTACAGTTTATAAGTGTTTAGCAAGCCTTAGATGATTTTTCTCCCAGTAGTTTGTGCTTGAGCCAATTCTAGCATCTTCAACAGCCATTGGCAAAGGCTCTATAGGTGGACTACTCACTGCATGAAGGGCTGCTCCTCTTAATTCGAACATTATCCTCTCATAATTTCTTTTGGTGTTCCTGAGTTGTTCTACTTGCTTCTGCTGACAGCCATATTCATTTGGCACCTGAGTCCAGTTAATGGTCTTTGAATAACCAGTCAGTAACTATTAGATAATAACTGGATAATTAAAAAGTTATCTCCCAACGTCCTGGAGAATCTCGACCATAGGGTTATGCTCTACCTTTTATAACCTGGTTTGGGTCTTCCTGATACCTTGGTCTCAGCTCTCTTTTGAAAGTGCACTGTGGGTGTGTCTCTAGAAAGAGGTATCAAAATGGAAATCAGTATAAGAAGCAAAAACTATTTCCTTCAAAATAAATACTTCAGATCAGCTAGTTATAAGTTGGGATTTTTTTCTCTAAATACTGATTTTCCCAATTATGTTAAGCTTGTATTTCTTTAGAGACACTAGAAACATTTTTAGCTCTGATTTCTGTTACATGCCATATCTGAAGTCTCAACTAGTTTCTCCAGTGTCCAGCATGGCACATGCATTTCCCACCCCAGTGAATGATTACAATGCTGATGTCCAGGAGGAAAGTATTTTACTGGAGTGTATTTACCAATAATTCTTGAAAGGGAAGATCTTTTTTCTTTCTGGGGTTTTCAGCTGCTGTAGCATTCCATGTTTGCTGCCTATAAACTTCTCAGAGTCCAAGAAAAGATGTTGCTAGCATTAGCAATTGTTAATTCATATCAACAGAAATTCTGGATGTGCATAAACCCCTTTTTCAGCCACAGGATCTCACATTCTTCAGTCCAAACTGCTCCTGTTTGGGGGTAAATGATGGGTGTCAGGCAGAGTACACCCCAAGCTGGAGTATGGCAAGGACAGGTTGTAGGCTCTGCTCTGCCCAGGACAAGATCATTGGAGGGGCTTGAGAAAAACAGATGTTTATATTGCACTCGTGTTTGGGGTGAGAGACTCCACATGAGGACTCAGAGTGGCAGCCTGTGATATCCCTTCAGTGTGGGGCTCCTCTGGTTTTTGACTGACCCTCTGTCAGGACCAGCTGTGCTCCCTCTCTGCTGGAAGGGTGGTTGCTGTCACCCCAGGTATGGAGGAAACATCATGGAGAAGGAGAAATGCAGGGCTTGGGGGAACACTAGTGATAAGGCAGAAGCAAAGACACTCTGACAGCTGGGTATCATTGACTTCCAACAGGCTGGAAGTTACAGTTTATTTAGACATTTAACAGAAAGCAGCTAATTAGCACTGTCATAACCCAGCAGTAATACAACATGGATCATACTTGATGTAACACTTACTGTCAGAAAAACTTTTTGTACATAAGCCCACAAAATACCATGCATGGAGTAAGCATGAAAGATTGCTCCCCAGGTGGTGGTCCCAGGAAACTCTCCAAATTCTGTCAGTATGTGATTTTTATTATTCAGTTCCCATTCTTCCTTTCCCTGTAAACAATTTGATCTGGATGTAAACTGTCAGGAAACGCTATGATGGAACAAATGCTCAGGGGTGTGCAGAGGCCATGCCAAACTACTCCAGGGGTGGCAGGACTTGGGACTATCCATATGGCTGCCTGTCACCAGAGTAAAGGGTGCACAGGCCACACAACTCCACAGGGCAGGACTCTTTAATGTCCCTTTGTGGGACACACAGTTGTGTCCAGGACAGGTACTTGTCCTCCACATTTGTTTTGGCTCGTTTTCCCCATGCTTGACTAAAAACCTGTCTGTCCTGAGCAGGAGCAAGCCTCCATGCAGGTGGCCACTCAGTTCCTCTATAGGTTGAATTCTTCTGGGAAAGGTAGATGGACTTTAGGCCCTTCTAGGGAAGCAGGGTGGAAAATCAGAAGATCTATAGCAGCTTGTTTTCTCTTTTAAATGGTACATGAAAACAAATAACTCAGTGCAGTGATATCCTTGGGGTTAATAAGAGGTTAATATCAGGGCTGTACTACCTTTTTCATCTTCTTTTCCAACCCTTCCTTTCAATCTGTAGTTAATTTAATTTTTTTAAATTTGCCTGGCAAAACACAGGCATGGACCAGAGATGCTTCTGGGATTGCAGCAGGAATCAGGGACAATGGAGCTTGATATATTATCTTCACTTTCAAAACATTTTCTCAATTCCAGAACTGAAAATATGTATTCTTTAAAAGCATAGATCCTGTAGTGCAGAATCCATTTTCTGCAGCAAACCTCCTTACCAGGAAACTGTGAAGTATGTCACACCTCAGATTACTTAGTGGACAATCAATCCTTGAACTTTTACACCACCTTCTGTTGCTTCCAATATTAAGGCTCATCCCAAGCTCATCACATTCAAACTAATTCCCATTTAACTGCTGTGGATGGTGTCCTGTACATTAACTTCCCAAACGCTTTCTGTGTCAGTCCTAGCTTCTACCAGCCTTGCCTTTCCTGGATCATCCCTTCCCTTTGCTGACACTAATGTCTGTAAAACAGTGACAGAACAGAGCAGCCACCAGAACAGGATTAAAACAAAGCTTGAAAGAAAAAAAAANAAAGCTTGAAAGAAAAAAAAAAAAAAAAGGTTCGTTTTAATATGGATCAGTTCCTCAGTCCTGTGTTTCATATTGTCAGGAGTGAAAAAAAAATACAAATGGAAAGTGAAGAGCAAATGATGCATAAAAGGACAACCTAAACAATAAATGCATGGACATGATCAGTCTCAGTCACTTGGCTTTAGACAATATAAAAATCTTCTTTAAGCCTTCAAGTATATTTGTAGCTTTAAATCACTGGTTCTCTTCTCTCTGAAACCGTCTCCAAAAATGGAGAATGACAACAGTGGCAGAAGAAAATGAGATCAGTACTCTGAGTATGAGTATGGAGTGAGCAGCTCTTATCTGAGTGCCCAGCCTCATTCCTGGCTCCCTGAGCTCCCCAGGAGACCCTGGAGGGCCAATGCCTAATTTTATTTTCCTGATTTCTTGCAGCCTCTGGAGACTAAAGTGGGACTCTGCTCTGCTCAAAACAGCGAGAGTTTAAAGACTGTGCCAGGTAGTCCTGGGAGATGTGTGTCCTGGCTCAGACACGCTGCTTGGACTGGAGCAGGTTCATTCCACTCTGAATTCCTGCCTACAAGAGGACTCCCCAAGGGGATGAATTTTGACCTGCAGCTCATAGAGACAGAGGAAGAAAACTCCAGCAATGCCATCCAGCCCTTCACTTCCAAGAGTCCCCTGATGCATCATCCACTGCCTCGACTTCTTGAGAGAAGGCATCAAGGATGGTGGCTCCAGGCCCTCTGCATGTACATGTTAATCTTTGGTATCTGATTTTGATTATTTCATTGGAAACAAAAGGAAGTATTAAGCTATCATGTGCAAAGTGTCCTGGCCAAGAGACCCAGATTACCAATGCTACTGATACTGAATACAGGTGCTGCTGCTGGGAGCTGCTCCTTGTGGGTGCTGGCATCCAGGGAGCTGGGTTTTGTTCTTTCTGAGAGCTATTAGCAGGGATTCCTGCTGGCATTAGGCTATGAAACACAGCTGTGTGGTATTGCTGAGCAGAGCGTGGGAAGAAAGACCCTTTTCAAGTGTGGGGTGCTCACACCCAAAGCAGGGGTGTGGAAGCAGCCCATAAACAAATTGACCTTCACTCTTGCACAGAGACCACATGAGACCCCAGGCTGCTCTCAGGCTTCTGAGCAGGGCTATGCAGTCCTTTCCTCAGACCAACTGGAAAAACGACTGCAATGCGAATCTTCTGGAGCTGCAGAGTCCTACAGCTCCAAATGCAACATAAATTTGTCAAAGGTCCCAATCATTCTCAAAGTGTAAAGAAACAGGATAGAGAAAAATGCAGGGGAAAGATAGAAATGTACTGCATGGCTGCTATTTTGGGATATGAGTTTACCTTTTAATTAAAAATAAGTTATTGAAGCTTAGCGAGAATCTGTTCTGGATCCTATTTCTTTGCTGCTCCTTTTATTTACAGATTAGGTTGCAGAAAGCTGTTGTTATTTTAGACACGAATATTTTTTATTTGAGTGTTACTGCCTACCAGAGATTTGATTTTTTTTAGTGTTGGCTAATTTTGTGTTTTGAGTAGGAAGCTTCAACTTCACACCAGTTCTACACAAGACCTTCTGCTATCCACCAGTCTGGGCAAGATAAACCTGTAACCATGACATTCCTCCCTTAAAACCTCTATGGCTTTATCATGATTTTATCTGCTCATCTTACTGTGGACTTTTAAAAGATATGGGGAGTATCTGAAGTAGTTTAAAACTATTTAATCTTTCAAATATCTGAAATGCAGGCAAGTATCCCTATATATCCACCCAGCCCCCAGTTCTGCTTTTGCTTTCTAAGTGCTGAATGAATTAGGGAGAGCAGGGCCAGGTGAGCTGCCTGCACTGATCTCTGTGGAGAGCCAGCTTCCTCCCACTCCTCAAAATGCACTAACCACCTCTGCTCCTGCACCAGATGCCGTCCCAAATCCTCAGTCCCTGCCCAAAACACCTGTGCTATTTGTCCTGCACCACCCTATTGCTCACAGGAGAGGGGACTCCCATGGGCACCACCCCAGCTTGTCCACACTTATGGTGCAAGGGACCACTCAGGCAGCATCAAGGCAGGAAAAGTCTCTGAAAAGCAGCAGAATTAGCAATGTCTTGCATGCCACAGCAAGTCCTAAGGCAGGCAAAGCAGCAGCCAGGAAAGATAGAGACCCATTCCCAACATCCCACCTTGTCCATCCCTCCACCTCAGCACAAGGTGGGAGGCAGTGGGCAGTGCCAGCACCCTCATCCTGCTCAATGGCTCATCCATCAGGAGCAAGGAGGAGGATTAGTGCTTGGCATCAACGTGGGCAACTGCCTGCCTGCCAGGCTTGCTCTTTAAAACAGGCTGTCAAGCACAGATAGCTGTGGAATCAATATGTGCCTGGTAGCTGTTGATGCCACTTCTGCCAGCACCGGGTGGGCTGAGCCACTGCACACCAGGAGGGATTCAGGCTCTGAGAGAGAGGATGCAGAGCTGACTCTTCAGTACCCATATCAGATGACTGTGAGAAAGCAGTCAAACAGGAAGACTTCAGTGATGGTGTCACTGTGTTGCTGCTGCCAGTCCCCCCTCCCAGTGCCAAACATGAATACTTGCCAAGCACAGAGGAGACTGGATATACTATGGTTGGTCAGTTCTTTGAATGAGATGTGAAAGCAGGGGCCTCCACTACCAGCCTCGACAAATCCTTTCCACATCCTGGACAGACTATGAAAATCAGCTGACATCCAGATCGCTGTCTCCTCTTCCTCTGGGCAGCTTCTCGTGCCCGTGCCCAGGCTGCAAATTGCTGTGGATAATAGCTGTGACCCTTCATCCAGACCATGGCTGCCTACCCGTGCTTGAGTGGAGGGCCCGGGGCTCGATGGTCCCATGGCAGAGGGGATGATGTCCAGCTATTTGGAGCTCGTGTACTTGGTGACAGCCTTGGTGCCCTCTGAGACAGCGTGCTTGGCCAGCTCTCCTGGGAGCAGCAGGCGCACGGCTGTCTGGATCTCCCGGGATGTGATGGTGGAACGCTTGTTGTAATGGGCCAGGCGGGAGGCTTCTCCAGCAATGCGCTCAAAGATGTCATTGACGAAGGAGTTCATGATGCCCATGGCCTTGGAGGAGATGCCAGTGTCAGGATGGACCTGCTTCAGCACCTTGTAGACATAGATGGAGTAGCTCTCTTTCCTGCTTTTGTGACGCTTTTTGTCACCCTTCTTCTGGGTCTTTGTCACGGCTTTCTTGGAGCCCTTTTTGGGGGCTGAGGTTGACTTCGCTGGCTCTGGCATCCTGAGAGCTCTTTTGCTGCGTCTTGGAGCTGGTTTGAGAGAACATAAAAAAAATCTAATTATTTTTTGACTTTCTACAGAATAATTGTACTGCAAGATGAGCCTGAATTTCTCTGGTTTGTGTATTGCTTATTGGTGCCTATTCAGTAAGTATGAGACGGAACCTGAACATCTTTTTGAGAAGAACACTGCAGCTCCATAGAAAACACTAGCTGCAGCATGGATTAAATCAAATCTTGCTGGAATGGGCTCAAGACTGTTGCAAGGTATCACTGCAGCCACCTCTACATGACTGGTCAAAATAATTTAATGGGGTTTACAATCTCCAATAAACCCTTTTTTTATTTCTTTATGTAGATACAAGTTTATTTTGAGGGTGTGTGCATTTCTGTGGCTATTGTCTGACACCATGTTTTCCAGTGAATAATATAGTTTTAAGTTAGCTAGCTGAGCTACAAGAATAAATCAGTATTCACATTTGCTATCAAAGAATACCAGAAAGTAGAAAAGCTTAGAGGACGTGGCAGGAATCACATGGACGAGAAACAAAAATGTGGATAGGAGTCAAAAAGCAACGTGTTTTTGGGCTACATGTTGATGGAAAAAAAAGTTTCCTGCTATTTGATGCTTTTTGCTTTTGAGAGCAAGCCTTTGCTGGACAGTTTACAGCAAAGATGCCTGATCCTCCCTCTGAGTTTTCCTTCATTAGGTCACAACGTGCAGAGCCATGACCTGCAGCTGACTGCTCGTTGGGGGTTAGATTTGTTTCTTTTCTTACTTTCAGATTTTTTTTCTCCCTTAAGTTCCCAGGAAACTAACTACTGGGTACTTACTGGTACTTAAGCAAAAAACAAAGGAAGTAGCCAGAGGAGAGGAGTGTAGCACCTGGCTACACTTCTTTTGTCCCTGGAAGTTTCTCCCTGAGGGATAAGATACCACGAGTTTTGGAGGCAGGTAAAGGATGGGGGCTGGGGGCAGCTGTGCTCTCTCACTCTCGGTATTGAAGGAGCACGGTCAAGCTGTTGCTTACGGCGGGGAGAATTCACTATCATCACTGGACCCCAGTCCTAGGGATCGACCACCGTCCAGGAATTCTGAGCATGCCTTTTCCTGCCCTGCGGGAGCTGCTGTCCCGCACCTCCGCATCTTCGGCACTGTTCTGGGTCTTTTTGCTACGCTGTAGCCCCAGCACCTCCTGCCCTGCCGGGACATCCCGCCGTTCCAGCTGCCACCACAGAGCTTCTGGTACATCTCATCCACTAGCCCGGGACTTCTGCTCTTTCCTGCCGTTCCAGCTTGGCGTCCCTCACAGTCCTGCAGGGGCACCGGGATCAGACTGCCCCGGGGGTTTTGTGAACTAAAGCCTCTCCTCCATCCCTTCCCGTCTCGGCCGAGAAGGCTGCCACGAGGTTCCTGGTTCTGTTTTGTTGTTAATGCTGTAGTTGTTGTTTTGTTTGTCTTGTTGTTCATACTAGTAAAGAACTGTTGTTCCTATCACCATACCTTTGCCTGAGAGCTCTTTCAAAATAATAATAATAATAATAATAATAATAATAATAATAATAATAATAATAATAATAATAATAATAATAAATTTAATAATTCGGAGGGAGGGGGGTTACATTCTCCATTCCAAGGGAGGCTCCAGCTTTCCCTGGCAGACACCTGTCTTTCAAATTAAGACACTACTCTCATCCAGAAGTGCAGTAACAAAAAACCAGTATGTAAACCTATGAAAAAACTATGTGCCTCCCCTACACTACAAATTTACATGTGCTTTACCTCATGGGCCAAGGGGAATAACTGTGCTGCAACCTGGTATATGGTTTTGTGTTCCAGAGAACACTTTGAATGCTTTCTTGAAAGACAAGGCTCCTCCGGGTTTTGCTGGAGGATAAGCTTACAGCATCACCCCAGGGCTTGGGCTTTGCTGCTCTGAATCCCCTTTGAAGATGACCTAGGAATTACAGTCTGCTGGCCAACAGAGACTAGTAGAGAAAAAAGCGCTTCAGGGCTGATGGCACATGGGAAAATGGATAGAAGTAAACAGAAAAGAGAAAGCTGGGATGTAACATATGGTCTGCACACTCTGAGAATCTGAGAAGGACCTAAACAGTGCCTGTGCCAAGTCAATGGCTGCATGCTCAGCCCTGCTCCTTGGGAAAGAGTGAGTGAGATGTCTGAGCTCTCCATCTGCAATCAGAGCCAGATGCAGCAGCACTGCTGCAACCAAGTCTATACAAAGTTTCTGGTTGCTCCCTGTGGGAGGAGACATCTTTGATCCTGAGGCTGGATTTACGTGCCCACCCCCACCAGCTCCCGCTTCTGAATCACTGGAGAAAACTCCATGACTCCAAATCAGGATACGTGATGCTGCTTCCCCTGCTGCCTCCCGCCTGGAGAGAGCACCGGGCCACTGCTGGCTGCTCTGCCCGACCAGGCACCAGGGCTGGGCTCTGGGACCCACATGGTCTGGCAGCCACTGGGCAAGGGGCAACACTGGGCATTTAAAGTAGGGCTATGCCCAGCTGCAAGGGCAGGTTGGCATTGCTCGGGATGCTGTGGAGTGGGGAGGAAAGGTCACTACAACACCCTCCTCCAAAACACCCTCCTGTCTAGAAGCCGAAGTCAGCATCAGTGTCCTTAGAGCTGGGTTTCTGCTTCAGAAAAGCAGTTTCTTCTCCAAAGATATGATTTTCATGTGCTAAGTTTTTGACTCTGCCACCTCATGTCCTTTCTTAATTCTTATTGGCATTCTTCGCAGTGGAGGCATTTGGAAGGGCAAGCACTGGACTGCCTCAAAAATTCTGGACACCTTTCAAAACTGACACCTGCCTGCTTAAACACCACATTTTCTTCCTCTGATAAAATCACAAATTTTCTCCATTTTTTTTCTCTATTCGGGAAGCAGTATTGGGAAAAGAAATCCCCTACTGCTCTGTTTGTAGACTTGAAAATATCTTTTCAATGGAAAATTATTTTTCTACATGAAGAAATAACTGTGCACTTGCTCCCTGTTCTTTTGAGCTCATTTCCTGACTGAAAAATACCACAACTGAAAAACACAAATGAGTATTTCTTGAGCTGTTTTAAAAGTGTCCCTCTAAAATATGTATTAATTCTTAAGTGCACTTCTACTGCAGCTTTTAAAAAATGAATAGAGAGCCCAACAGGCACCAGAGTGATTTCACAGGGCTTCAGAACATGTCACATCTACAGGACATCTCTGTCCATTTGATCAGCTAATACCCTTGGGTAGCACAGCCTGGATCTCCCTCCTCTCCTGTGTGTGGCTGCAAAGGGGGAAGCAGTGATGCTGAAGTTCAGAGATTAGCACAAAAGCTTATGCTTGTCTCCACCCATTTCTTTGCAGCTGACTGTTTAACAGGTAAATAACACCTTCTTTGAAAACAGGTTGTGTTCTTTGTGGTTTATTCCGGCAGTGCCTACCATGCAGAGCCTGAGTGCATTTGCCAGGTGCTAAATAAATAATGTTAATAATGGTCAACAGTATCACCAATCCTTCTGTCAACAGTGCAACACAACCCACAGCAGGCGCTGCTCTGGTATAAAGACAGAAGTAGTGGGATTATTCCCAAAGTGTCCACGTGAAGACCTTGTCGAGGAAAACAAAAAAGTAACCTTTAAAAGAATGGGGTTTTTAATAAAATAGTAGCATACCTTTGTTACCTTAAGGAAAAAAAAAAGAGAGAGTTGGAGAGAACCTGAAGATATTAACAATTATTGGGTTTTATTTTGGAAGTGATGCCAGCATGATTGACTTCTCTACTGTGAGGTAGACCATTGGGTACTGGTTGCTCAGAGAGGTTGCACAATCTCCATCCTTGGAGATACGCAAAATCTAATTGGACATGGCTCTGAGAAACTCACAGTGGCTGACCCTGATCTGAGCATGGGCTGGACGAAATGTTTGCCTGAGGCACCTCCAACCTCATCCATTCTGTGACTTTCGGAGACTGAAACTGGGTAGAACACACTTTATGAGCTGTTCCCTTCATTGACATTTCCCATGGGATGCTGCAGCCCAAGATTCCCCCATGGAGCCCTAAGAAGACATGGTGTTCATCTCCATGTCCACGCCACTGAGGTCCCTGGGACACAGGTTATGGCCATGCAAGAGAAGGATCTTTCAAGCAGCACATTTGGAAAGTTTCAGGTTTTTGAGGAAAATCTTTTTTTTCTTTATGGCTTTGCATGCTGTGAGTTAAATCACTTATCAGTGCTGGCAGTTTTTTCCTTCCTCAGAAAACCAACAAAACCAACTACAGTAATTTTTCCAGCCAGTTCCAAGCAGCAGCCTGACTGCTGCCAGAAACCAGAGCAGTGTGGAGTGACAGATACATCTTCCTTTGTGTCGACACTCCTTTCTTCAGCATCATTAAAAGGAAAGTGAATGGAAAAACATATTCAAAGATACAAATCACCACAGCCTCTCAGATCTGAAATGGGAGAGGAGCCCTGCTGAGAAATCCCACGTGGAACCTGATGCTGTCTCTTTTCTCCAGGCTTGATACACCAGTGGAGAGAAACAAGCAGGGAAGCTCCTGCAAGATTTTTGTTCATTTTTGGCCTTGCTGCTGAGTCTCTAGGACCAGTGCCAAGCTCCTGCCATCAGTGTGCATGGGTGACCGTGGGTGGACTATGAGCTGGCCTTTTGGACCTCTCCTCATGCAGGGCTGGAAACAGCACTTGGATTTTTTTTTTTTACTTTATTTTTTCTTTTGAAAGCTGTCCTTGGTATGATGAGCTCTGGGGCATCCCTGTGCCCTTTCTGTGATTTCTTAGTCAACCATAAAAGTTCCATTTTTAGAATCAGCATTTTGTTCTTAGGAGGTTTTGGTGACAAATTAAACATCTGTAGGAAAAACTCAGGCTCATCTTTTGGACATCTGAAATTCTGATATTTGTTAATTTTCTGATGTTCTACTTTAATCCTTGCTAGAGCAAATGAGAGCCAATGGGCACCTGGTGATAGTTTTGCCCCTTAAATAGGAATGTCCTGTCTGTTCTTATTGCCCCTTTCCTCATTTTCTCCTACTATATAAAAGAAAGAATTCTTGGCTTTATTCCTGCATGCCAAGAAATACTAAACTTGCTGCTGCTTTTTGTTTTCTTTGAAACACAAAGGGCAACAAATTAGGGAATGTTTCCACCAAAAGGGAAAGGCTTTCTAATGGATTCACCTGCTCTGAAGTGCTTGTAAGATCTGGTAAATACAGTTTACAAATTACCAGGTGTCAACAAATGACTGTTATTGGAAAAGAGGTTTTCTGCAAACTGCAAACCCCCTTCCTTTTATTATGTATAGCCATCTACTATTATACAAGAATTTGTTCATCTGTCAGGTGTCATTATATAGTAATAGTTGAGAAAACAAACAATATTTGTGATTATTTGATAGCAAGCTCTGCCTCAGGTATAAAGCAGATGAGAAGCATGATGAGTCATTGTGAGACACTGGTGATGTTGCCTCGTGCAAAAACTGATAGTCATATTTTGGTCTGGAAAGAATTTTTCCCTTGGTATGTTGTCTAGCATGTGATGATGAGGTAATATTTGCTTTGAAGTAAGGAGGAGGAGAATTTCCTAGAATAAGGTAAACTAATCTGAAGTTCCTGATTTCTTCCAATGGTAGAGGGGGTGCAGAAAACCATTTTGAGATCCTGGATTTCCTCCCAAGTAATCCAGTACCAGTACTAAGACCCCATCCCCAGTTCCACATGCTCTGCTGCACTTTATTCCTCTACGCCTGTAAAGTTTTAATTTAAATGGCTACCTTTCAAAGTTGGATAGACACATGCAGTTTTCTAGAGAACAGAGGACTGTGACTATAGGTTAAAACCGAAGATGACCCCTACTCACTGACAAAGAAAGAAATGCCGCAAACAGTCCCTGACACAGACACAAGATCTTCACATAGATCTTCAGATTCTTTAGAACAAATACGAGCAGAACAGAGCACTGTGTCCGAGTTCTTTGATACTTATCTTGCTTGTGTTAACCCATTGCCTGGGAGTTCTGTACAGAAAACTACAGGAATATTTTCTGTTTTTTTCTATAATTTCAATTTATGATTTTTAGAAAGCACATTTTTAATCACTGGCAACAGCTGTAATTTCTGGTGCTACTTCTGCCCAAGTTACAAGTACTTCTCAGGGCTGCAGCGTTATCAATCAGAGATTATGTATTATTAGCTACAAAGCAAGGAGCAGGACCCTACATCAGAGCTCTCTGCAGAGAAGATACATTGAAATTTTAAAGAAAATAAAATCTTGCTCATGAGGCAAGAAGAGCAACAGAGAGACGGTGTTGCAAGAAGAATGACTGTCAGGAGACTAAATATTGCAGTCCTTATGCTGATTAAAAGAATGTCTGAAGTCAACAGGGATTTAACACAGGTCTGAAAGCACAAGTACAATGTTTAGAGATGTTTAGCACCAACAGCTGACATTGCTTTCCACTGGAATCCAAAAGGCTCAGTACTTTACAAAAATCAGACTTCATATTTATCAAGGTTTTGTTACTGTTAATAAACAAGTACTTAAAAAAGCTTTATTACGTACTCCCTGTAAGAGTACTTATTGTATACTTGTTTGGGATAGCTCTGACCTACATGCTTGAGCAAGTAACCAATAAATAGAAAAAGAAGAATGATGTTTTCTATGGATCAATGCCTGTTAAATGTATGTGGGGTACACCCAGTACCAGCATCTGCTACAATTACACTCCAGTCAGCTTTCCCACAGAGTGTCAGGGTTTCAGAGAAACCTGAAGGAGTTAGATTTGATGACCCTTGTGGGTCTCTTCCAACTTGGAATATTCCATGATTCTGTATTATCACAACCATCCTCAGGAAGCCCAACAGAGTCCAACAGAGAACACAAGCAGGCTCACTTCCTTCCTCGGGTTTTATCAATAACTCAAAGCCTCAGACATAAAATGCAGCATGAGCTTCCTCTCCAAGTTTTAAAATCATCAGGATTTTCTGCTCCTGCCACAATTTCTTTCTTCAAGCAACAGCCTTCTTTTCCCTTCATATCCCACTTCAACTCAGCTGGACCCACGGGGAGCCAACCTGTCAGTAGCAACCCCATGTTCAATTGCAGGGTTTAGCTTCCATTCTTAGTCTAACTCAGCAAAATTGCTCTGGAGGTAGGGAGAGGTCAGAGCTTGCTAACCATGTAAAGGCAGCTGATGTCCAGCTGACCTGGGACAACCCTGCTGGGCAGAAGGAGCAAGACAGCAGAACAGCTCCACTGCTCAGAAGCATCACAAGCTCTACGTATCTTTTTGGTGGTTTGCAATGTACAGACTATTGGAGATGGGTGTGAGAACCAAAATGACAGATGACAGGGCTCTGTAATACCAATGGAAGAAAGGTGCTTTATTTATTCCATGACACTTTGGCATTGAAAATAAAAAGTGAAGATTTGAAATAAATTCCTCTGTGCTGTATCAAAAATGAAAATCACTTGCTCTTTATCCACATAATTTCAATTTCTCTGGAAAAAGAGAAGAGCAAAAACTCACTAAGGCTGCTATATCTAAATAACTCCTAGAGAGGAGCAATGGTCTCTAAACTAGTAATGACAATAAGCCTAAAGAACTGCTATCACTTTTAAGCCAACTATTTTTATGCATTTTATGGAGCAATGGAGAATTATCAAAATTCTAAACTATTTTCATAAGTGCTGAAAAAGGCATCCATTAAAAATGTGCTAATTCAGCCATTCAGCCAAAAATAGGAGAGAAGCTACAGCCCAACACCTGCAGGCCGTAGGGAGAGAGTGGGTGGGAGAGGGAGAAGAAGCCTCTCCAAGAGATGAGAGCTGCTCTGAGTTAAGGTAGGAGTTATGTGGGAACCAATGCAGACACAGGCAGCACCTCTTCCTCCTACAGACCCCACACCCAGGCTTTAGCAGGTTCCTGTAACCCTTTTCCAGCACCACAGATAATTTATGTGGCAAAAAGAAACAAAAACTGAGATTGTACCTCAAAATGTGTACTTTGGACAACCACATTGGCTGGGAATAATAATTTGGACATAAACCCATGCTGAACTGGAAAGCTATGTGCCCATATTAGGCTGAAGACCAGACCAAGGTCATTAAAGCTTTTATGAGTGATGTGATAGGTACAGGACAAATGTAGGTTACCACATATTCTCAGTGCCATGGATAAAATAAACCCATCAAAACCTTTTAACAACCTTCAAGGTATGTATATGGGTCTAAGGCATTTATGCTCAACATTACCATCATCAACTCTCCCCCTACGTGGGGAGAAAGTGTCAGGCAAGGGCATGATATGCTACAATATAGCTACAATGTGCAGCTACAATATAATCAGTCCTGGCGGACATTCCTTCTAAATGAGTCTCTCACTTCAATCATCACTTCCCAGTTACATTACACACATTTCAGCAAGTCCTGAAAATGGTTTCAGAAAAAATAGTAGAAAGCATGCAATCACAAAAGTCAGGGATATGTGAAAGCTGCTTTATCGTGGTGGTAAAGCCTGGGTGCCTTGGAACACAGTGTAAACATGGGAGGCGGGGGTGTCGGACAGGTATATTCAAAAGGACTGCATGCCATGCCACAAGCTAAAGGACAGCAAGTGGCACAGCATCTGATTTCATTGCTACAGGATACTGAAAATACTGTAATATGTGTATTAATAATTAATTTGGCATGGTAAAAGCAATTTTACTGTAAAACAGGGATGTGTGACTATTACTGGACCCTGCAGGGAAACAAAGATAAATGTCCTTCCCCAGATCTCGCATCATTCAATAACCGGATTGGGAACATGATCCAAGACTGCTGACACTTTTTTCTGCTGCTGCCACCAGATCACATTACCACAGGCAGAGAGTCCTCTGAGCATTAGAGGTCATCTTCTGTAGAAAACAGGAAAATGGAGAGTCTGTTAGATGGAAGGAGAGGAGAGAAGCAGGGCTGGGACAGCCAGCTCTGGCAAAGCCCCCCTGAAGAGGCAAGCTGGCTTTTCTCCAGAAACAGATAGCGGCGAGCACTAAAGACACAAGAGTTATTGAAGGTAAAAGTAAACTCTGAAACAAGAACTAACAATAAACCATTTTAAAATGTTCATGAATAAATTTACATTGGAGATGAGAGGGAACCTCACTTACATCCTTATTTGGAAGTGGGAAGATAAAGGCAAGGGAGGAGGAGAGAAAGACAAAGAAATCCATTCCTTCCATATTCCAAAGACAAAACTTGGTAACATAAAAATTCTAGGAAATAGCTCCAGCATAGCAAGTAACTTCTCTATATTAACCAGGCAATATTCTTCTATGTTGCTGTGCTACTGAAGAATTGTTATCAAAATGCACAGATGTCCTTCACTTTGTACTTCTCCTTCCTTTATTCTTTTATTTATCGTTCCTTCCTTCTTTTTCTCACATCCATTACAAGTGCCAGGAGGTTCAAAGCCCCTGCAGGTTTGCTGCCACTTGGTCCTGTCTCACATGTGGTATTTGTACAGAGACTAACACAGTACTTTGAACAGCCACAGTGTTGAAAAACTGGCAGCTCTCCAGAAACTTTAAAAGAAATGGCTGTCAAGTTAGCCCATGCCCAAATTCCACCCTGTGCAAATTGCTTGTGAACAGTGTTTCAATTTACCTGTAATTTGTGATAGCATCATTATTGCATGGATTTAGTGTGCTCATCACTATGCTGATGCAAGCTATAAAGCACCATCTCCCTTCCAGAGAAATCAAGGCAGAACTGGGGATACACCAATATTTAAACCAGGCAAGGGTGCAAAGAGCAATATGCTGAAGACCTGGTTGCAACCCCTAGACCAGCAGTGAAGAAAATGGGGGCTGCTGGACAAAATGACAGTGGTCCTGGCTGGTCAGTAGCAATTAGAACAATTAAATGTAAAGCACGCTTTTCAAAACTCAGAAGGGTTTTCAAAGGCAGGAGGTTTAAATGCCAGTGGAGTGCCATATTAGCTATACAATACTGTTATTTTTAACCATCCTGGGCTCCATCCTCCCACATTCACTTTCCTCCTGAGCTTTCCACACCCTTAGTTTCCCCACTGCTTTAGTCTGATAGTCTCCCAATTTGTTTCTTCCTGAGATGAAGTGCTCACCCTTTGCTCTTCTCCCTCCCTGCTGCTGCCTCTCCCAGCACACTCCCTCCTAAGAGCTCACTAGTGCCTCTGCTTCCAGAAGCGTATCTTTGCAGGTGACTGGTAAGTCCTTTTCTTGAGTTGTGACACAGTTATCAGGCAGCTGCAGTCGATAAGGAGGATGGCTGGAGCTGGCCTGAGGACCCACAGAGCAGGAGAGGAAATAATATGGGGTTAATTCCAGCATGTGAGAAAGAGGAGGGTGGTACAGGACAGTCAAGACAGCTGCAGCCACCATATCTTCACAACAGGCCTGCTGCACCTGCAGTGCATTTTTAAGACAAACACATCAAGAATGAAAACAGCCTATATTTGTATTAGGTATGATCAGACAGCTCCTTCCTGAAAGAATGTTCTCTGTCTCCCACCTTGTAGCACCCCACTTGTTAGTCAATTTTCAGGTCCCCCAGAGGATCCAAAGAGGACTTCTGCCTTTCTATCAATGTGGAAGCAGCTTCCCTTCCCTACGCTTCCTTCACTGATATTTACCAACAGTTCACTTCAGTCCTTCAATTTTCCCCTTTCTTTCCTGTTGCTTGATTCTACCTGCCTTTGTGGTAGAGAAATGAGGAGACTCACCAAATGCTTCCCCTGGCCTCCCTTCACACAAGGTTTTACCTTTAAGTGCTGAGCTCCAGAATACCTTCCTTTCTGCCCTTCCCCTACGTCATTTCAAGAATTTCTTCAGAAAAAATGTCACATGCTTTTCTACTCCATCTTTCTAGTGTAACTCATGTCCTCTTTGTAAGCCGCAACAACCTGGGCTGCTTCTGCTCTCCCACCCTTTCTTCCACTGCCTCCTGTACACACTGCCTATTGCATTGCCACCTCTGTGTTTTGTTTTCATTTCTGCCTTGCAGTCTTCTTCCATGCAGTACTTTCTGCTTGACAAATACCATTCATATGATCTCTCTCCCCATGAGAGACAGTCACACAAGTTATACAAACAGGTTATAAGGAGAGACCTGATATGCCCAAAAGCACGTCCATCTTTCCTGACCCTGTATAGTACAGGCACTGCCTCTGACAAACTTTGCCCACTTACATCCTTGATCACTGTGGCTAAAAGCCCACAGTTTCACCCTCAGCACACACCACCTGCAGTGTTTACCTGGAGGATGGTCCTCTACCTTCAGCTGATGGATTTCAACTCTCCAGGTGACACATATCATGTCAGAGATGTGTTGTCTGCAAATGGAAACTCTCTCCTCCATGGTCCTCAGGTAAAGGCTATTTTTTAAAAAAATAACACAGAAAACCTTGCTGCACTGGACCACCTATGTCCTTTTACCAAATTCAGGAAAAAAAAACCTCACCCTATTTTATAAGAAGTTTTAAGGCTGGTTTGAAAGGTAAAGAATTCCTGCTCCAAGAGGTCGATGAAATAATATGACAAGGGTGGTGATTAAGTCTCACCACAAAGGAAAATGTTGAGTTGATGTAGGTGGCAGATAAAACCCCCCACTATCTTTATGAGTCAGGTAAGCTGCCAGAAACTGGAGGTGGAATCCGTGGGATGGAGCTGTTTTCATTCCAGCCAGTTAGTAGTAAGCTCTATGAACAACAACAAAAAAAAGTTTAAATAAAAAAATACATTTTTTAAAAACTGAGACTCTTATCTAAATAGCAAAATCTAACAACTGCCCTTGATCCCCAGTGATGGTGTTTGTACTCAGTCAAGGGAAAAAAATACTAAACAACTCTTCCCCCCACCCTCTGAGGTTAATGTAGCATTTTTGGATTATGCATCTATTCTTCCATCTCCCACCCAATGCATATGATCCTGCAGTCACAGCTCTCTCCTCTCCCTCTGGCTCCAGAAAAAAGGGAAGCTGACAAGCTGAAATCCCAGTCTCACCCCACACAGAACCCTTTTCAGAAGAAGAGCTTAGCTCTGCTGAGGAGAAAGCATGTCTCTTCCAACAGCTGCACAAAAGTGGCTTAACAAATGCATAAAACAAAACAACTGGGGGGAAAAAAGAAAAATGTTTTGTGAGGTCTTATTTTGGGTCAGTCCAGCACCCAAGGGATATTTCAAAGATATGACAGTGTCCCTAATGTAAAATTAAAGTCTTTTCATTTACAAAAAAACCTGAAGTTGAGAAATGTAAAGAGAATGTCCTTGAGTTCAAGGGGCTCAAAGTCCTCCTCTGGTACTGTCAGTGGGAACACAACATCTGCTCTGCTCACAGTGCAGCCTGAGCAAGATGCTTGCTTAAATATCCATCTGAATTTAGGAACATTTCCTACATACTTAATTCTTCAGTCTACCCAATACATATGTTTGAGGACGGGCAGGAGCACTGTACTTCAGGTGCTAAGAAAGGGATGAAATAGGATCAGATATTTAACATGAGTAATTTCTTGTTTTCAGCTGGAGAGTGAAAGATGTGGAGTGGAGATAAATGTATACATAAATATATATAAATAAAATATATGTAAACATAAGGGAGGTAAAGGACAGCGACCAAAGGAACAGCTTGGAGAAGAAATGTCAAGAGGAAGGTTGAGCTAGGCAATGGACAGAAGTGAGATGTCAGAAATGAGAGAGCAGGAGAATGACACAGAGGAGAAAAAAAAGAGATGTAAGAAGATGATACATGAAAGGGGAAAAAATGAGAGAAAATACATGAGTGGACAAAAAATAGAGAGAGGAGGAAGGCAAAGTAATGAGCACAAGGCAGAAACACTGAAGTATAAATATGACACAGAAAAAAGAGACTCCTAAGAAGGGTCACAAGAAGAAAAAAAGACCTTGCACAGCAGAGAAGATGTGAAATAAGCAGTGGGGAAAAAAAAACACCTGCTAGTACAGCACTTCTCAGAGTCCCAGGTGAGAGATGCTGCTGTCCCAACAAGGGACAGAGGCAAACCCTAGGAACTGACAGGGTAAACCCAAGGAGAACAAAGGACGATGCTGGGAGAAGATAACGATACCCTTGTACTAGGTTGCTGCCTCTTGTCTGAAACAGAAATCACAAAGGTCATTGAAATTGCTGCTTAAATCTTATATCTGGTACTTGAAAAAACCTCTTTCCCAATACAATCACTCTTCCTTCTCTCTCAATGCTGGGTTAAATTAATTACTGTACACTCAACAGTTGTACCTCCCTGCTGGGGAAGAAAACTCCAGACACCATTCTGCTCAAAGCAGACCTTCATCTCTGGCTCACTTTGCCTATAGAGGCTTCTGCAGAAATCTCAGTAGACAAAGGTAAATTTCCTGCAGCTCCAAAATCACCATGAGGGATTTGGCTATCATTAGTAAAATGAGGAAAGAAACAGGAAGGAAAGAGGGGTAAGCACTCAGGAAGAAAAGCTTTTTTTGTTATTATAATTAGGAAATTTAACCAGTACAGAGGGAAAGAAATTGCTGCCTGTAAATAAACTGTCACTCCTCTGCACATCAAATAATAGGAACAAGAGGGAGTGTGTGGGAAGTACATTCATATTATCAAATTCTTTCTGATATTAACATGTTCAATATAATGAAAACATAATCAGGAAAATAACATACTCTAACACAAATACTATGGAGGTTATAGAGAAAAAACCCTAGGAAGATCGGTGTTCCCAGGGTAGTGCCAATCTGAGAAACCAGAGCTTTATTAGTAGTAACAGGAGCAACATATGGAGATGAATGAAACCATGTTTGTAAATGTGATATGCAATTGCACACTCTCACTTGGCTTTCCTTTTTCACGATCTGACTCAGCCTCCACACTCCCCCATCTTTTGATTCATAAATTCTTGATATCAAAAAATAAAAGAGTTACAAAGCCAGCATGCAAAGGGCACAAGATGACGTGAAATACAAGGATACTGGTGAGCACAGAACGTGCCATCAATCACCACCCTACAAATGGACAAATCTGCTGGAGATAAGCAGTGGAGACAGGGCCACCCTCTCCAGGGGCTCGCTGGAGGACACCGAGCAGCAAACCACAGCTCATCTCCATTGCGGTAGAGGTGCATGCTGAGATAGACAAATCTATTACAAAATTGTATATTGCTTACACTGCACAGCAGCCACTGGGTTAGGCAGCCCCTGCACCACCAAACCCGTGAGACTGGAGGTGAGAAGAATGAAAAATAAAAGGGTTTCTTATGGCATATACTCCCTGTATTTTTTAAGCTATGGAAAAAAGATCAGGGTTAACCACAAGCAACAAAAAACACAACAGTGCATGAGCAATGGTTTACAGCCCTATACGTACTAAATAATTAACAACCTCACAGAGTGTTGACACAGTGGGGGTCTGTATACAGGATAATAATCCCTTCTTTCCCTGAGGCCCCGGGCTCCTCAGCATGTGTGTGGCCAGGCTGCGGACGGCCAGCCCGGCCCGTGGGCACCGCTGGCCCACCGCAGGCAGTGCCGGGCTGCGGCCCCCAGCCCTGCCACGGCCGGGCCCCGGCCGAGGCTTCGCCTTCAGGCCCCGGTTAACCGGAGCTCTCCGAGCTCCGGCGACACCATTCCTACGATCGCAGCAAAGCACTGGCAAAGCTGACACCGTTTCGGTACATTCGCCAAGCCCGGAGAACGATGAAGCCCCGGCTCTGCGGGGCTCAGGGTCCAGCACAAGGCAGGGCAGGGCAGGGCAGCCCGCACACCGCATCGCGGTACAGCGGTGAGGCAGCTCGCATGCTCGGGCAGCGCAGCCCCGCAGCGGGCACTGCGGCGTGCGGTGCCCACCGCTGCCGCACCGCAGGCAGCCAGCGCAGGGGAGGGTCTTGCCTGCTGGGCGTCTGGACTCCTCCGCAGGCGAGCTCTAGGCGCCGGCGTGGCGCGGGGCAGGTGCGCACGGCGGGGCTGAGGGGCCGCTCGCTGCCGCTCCGCGCGGATCCGGCGGGCGCCGCGCCGGGTGGGCCGCGGGACCGGGACCCGCCTCCGATCCCGACCAGGCTGCGACCGCCGGGGCGCCGGGCTGTGCGCCGCCGCCGCCGCCGCTGCGGCCCGGGCCGTGCCGCACCGCCCATAGCCCGCCCGCCGGCTCCGCCCGCCCCCGCCTCTGCGGGCTCCCGCCGCGGGGCCGCCGGGGGCGGGGCGGGCGCGCAGCGCGGCCCCGGCGAGCGGCTCGGGCGCTGCGGCGGCGGCGGCTGCGCGGGGCGCTCGGCACGGCCGCGGCGGCGGACCGTCACCTGGTGCCGCCTCGCCCGCAGCGGCGCCGCGCTTTGTCCGGGCTGAGCGGGCGCACCCGGCCCCGGCGGCGCCCGGCCCGGCTCAGCACAGCGGCCGGCGGCTCTCGGGGCGTCGCCTGGCTCCGGCGGCCTGGGCACGGCGGGGAGCGTGAATGAGAGTTTGCTCCGATTTCCGAGCAGGGTGAGTGCCGCGCCCGCCATCTCGGGGGAATAATAATAGTAGTAGTANAATAATATTTTTTTTTTGGTCCCTGTACCTGTACATACTAGCCTGGCGCCACCTCCCTGGGGCAGGGTTGCATGCGGGGCGCGGTGTCTTTCGCCACCCTCGGGGACCCTCGGGAGGGGGTTGCTGTCTTTTGGTCTCCCCGTTCTCTTTTGTTCGGCTCTCGCGGGGCAGGGGGGAAGGGGCGGACCGGGAGGTTACGGGGGAGCCAACGGAGGTCTCGGCCGGTGGCCCAGCTGTCCCGGCGGTTGCGGCAGGCAGGACGCTGTCCCCGTGCATGCAGGGGGTGTCCGGCTGTCCCCTCCCTGCTTCCCGGGCGGAGCAGCGGCCCTCTTCTCCTCGCGCCCCTCCGGCACGGAGGAGCCGCCCTGGGCTGCGGGGACAGGCGGTGGCATCGCCGCCACCAGCCAGAAAGCACCGGCTGTAGTAAACACGGCGCATGGGGCGGCGGGGAACCCGGTAAAGGTCATATCCTTGTGTGCACACGCAGCCCGACCTATCTGGGCTCCGCAGCTGTTGTCTTGGGGACGGTGTGGTGGCTGCCGGTGCCTGTCGCTGGCAGAACCGCGCTCCCGGCGTTGGCTCTGCTCGGCGGTGTTCCCCGGCTGCGTGCAGGGATCTCCCTTGGCGAGGGAGAGCAGTGAGAGCTGCGTCACACCCTCCTCTACCTCCTCCCGCCCCCGGCCGGGGTGGCAGCTGGGTGGCATCCGATTTAGCAATAAGAGCTGGGAATGCAGGTTCTGCTGTGAGGTT
Organism: Cyanoderma ruficeps; assembly: GCA_008694505.1. Lineage (NCBI taxonomy): Eukaryota > Metazoa > Chordata > Aves > Passeriformes > Timaliidae > Cyanoderma > Cyanoderma ruficeps. The sequence goes on from VZDJ01000623.1 coordinate 11,827,110, forward strand.
TGTTTTCTTAGCGGTAGCTGTGCCTAGCCGAGTTCAGGGCTAGCCACATGTTCATGTTAAATAGCAGCCAGCTGTGTGCTGATTCCTCAGAGCATGCAGTGTCTGGATGCATCTTGGTGTGGAGCAATGAGGCACGGGAGTGTTGGAGCAGTAGAAGTGGAGGAATGTTGCTGGAGAGCTTACTCGCAAGGAGACGGAGAGGATGGCACGGTAAATGGCTGTTTTGCAATTCAGGCTGTGAGCCTGGACTCCTCCAGACAGGTCAATAGGTATGCGTGGATTTTGTGGCTTTCTGCGTGCTCCCGTGGGTCATGGCTGAGCTTGTGTGCACGAATGGGGCAAATGGGAAATGACAGCTTTTTGTCATATTTTTGTGGCTTGCCTTGTTGATGCAGCTCAAGACTTTTAGATGAATACATATGGTACTGTTAAGCTTGTGTGATTATGGGATGAACGATGGACAAGTTCTTGGTATCACATTTCCAGTGGCAGTTGAGATGTGTGTGAGGAGAGAAAATATTAATAAAGTATGGCTCTCAGGTCCCTATGCTTTGCATTATCTGGCAGTATCCTGCCTGTGCTTTTAACATGTGATACAATTTCATTCCACAGAATTAGAAGTGTTAGCTTAACTGCTTTTTTAAACACCATCTTTAGTTATCAAATGTCACATCTAGTTATTCAAAAAGGGAGGGTTTTTTTTTTTAGTCCTAGTCTGTCTTCTTCGTAAGCTGACAGTTAAGCTACTAGCACTGAAACGGATGAAATACAAAATTGGTGGTGGTGTGGCACTGAATTGTGCAAAATTCCATGAAAGCCTGAGTTATGTTTCACTATTTTTCGTATGGTGGCCACAAGAATGTTTGGCTCATCCCTCTGCCCTAATAAAGGTGGTTTTGGGCTGAGATGCCAGACTGAACTGAAATGAGCCATGTCATGCATCCTGCTCTGCAGGTAAGCTGTTGGAGCTGTTTTTGGATGGTGGTAGGTGGGACTAATCTGAGTTCAGGTATCACACCGATGTGTTTGGTTTTGGTTTTTTTTCTCATTTAGCTGTGGCACTATTGTGACGTGATCTACTCAGCATGTCCTTGGTCAGGGGATGGCTCTCAAGCAGCCTGGGGTTGGCTGCTGCTGTTTGGAAGTATGGATGTATGTGTGCCCCTCCTTGGCCTGGTACAGTTTCTGCTCTGGGTGAAGGCATCACCCAGGCCTTGACCTCCTGCCTGATGCCTTGCCAGCATCGCTGTATCCTGGTGACCTGGCATCAGTAGCTGTGTGGGGTGAGGAGTTAAGGGCAGCATCTGGGAAAAGCCTGTCCTGGCTCTGCTCTTTCATGGGACCCAGTTTCAAAGAGACTGGGAGAAGGGAGATCCCAAATGAGGAGGCAAAATCAGGGGGCTGACTGACAGCCCTGCTGTCTTTCCAGCTGGAAACTCCCGGTGATTTACAGCAGAAACTGTAAAACAGCTCCTACCCCTTCTCTCCCTGTGGGTGATACTGAAAGGTTATAGGAATAGAAGTTCATTATAAGAATGAATGGCTGCAGCAGTATTATGTGCCAAAGAGATTCAATGTTGTTTGAGACCTGGGGGGAAAAAACCTCCAACTGGAATACTTCATTTTGGCAAGGGAACCCTTGCAGTGTCTGAGAAGTGGTTAGTGCTGCTGTTAGAGGTCAGGTATAGGTCCTGGGTATGAAACATTGTCTGTGGATCCACTCGAAGCACATACATGTGATACTACATACATGTGGTGTGTCTTCAGCATCATTCTGGTACTTCAGTATTCAATCCTTAACACAGAGACTTCAAAGCTAGGGAGAGGCATTAACTGTTTAACCCCTCAGATGACAGATCTGTTGGAATAACAGATAACAAAGATCTCATTTCTCCTTATTTTGTCTGCTGAAGATTCACATTTTATTTTTTGACTGTATCACCACCAAATCTATATGGACTCTTGTACACCAGTCTTTGTTTTGCATAACATATGGCCCCATTAATAATTTTACAGTAAATAATTTTTTATTAAAAGAGTAATAGATTACATTTCCTGATGTTTCATTTTTTATAAGTCTGGGTAATAAATACTGTTCAGGAAGGCTTGAGTCAAGGGCAGCATATACCTCACTGATTTTTTTTGGGTTAAAGTTGTAGCTATTTAGTGGTTTGTTGTGCTCTCTTCCTTCCTCTCGTTACCCCCAGTATTTACCAGGGTTAGCAGTGATACTCTCTAACTTCAAAGTCCTGAAAGCCCTGGCTATAACCAAAATACTCTAGAACTATCTTCAGAGAATTCTGTCATCTTGAATTGGAGGCTCTCTTGTCCAAACCTGCGTCAGGCCCAAATAAAGTATGCAATTTTCTAGCTTTATCCTGTAGCACTGGTTCTATTTCTTTCCTACATAGATTTTTGCAGCTAAAGAATATCTGCATGGCAACATCCATGCTAGCAGACGAGAACACTTTTTCTAATGTGTTATTTTTATGACATAGAGTTTGATCAGAGGGAAAGCTTTGGACAGCAAGTGCTTATTCAGGGTTTTTCAAAACAGATTTTCTCTCTGCCCACTGCCCTTAACCTGGCAGGTTAATCCATAAAGTAATCTGTCCACAGAAATACAAGAAATGTAGTGCTTCATAATACAGATGAAAAATGTAGTGTAGTCATACTGTTGGGTGCTTTGAAGTTTTTATGTGTTTTGGTCTTTGAAGTTTCTGAACTTGTGTTCATTGCCATTGCTATAGGACACATACTCACAGACCAAAAAAATTAGGCCTTTTCCTAGAGGTCAGAATTTACTAAAAAACTTATAGTTCAGTTGTGAACTCCCCTTAAAATTTAATGACTTGGTGCTGCTTTTTGTTATGACATAAGAAAATGAAATAAAGAGTCTTTGAAGCTACTTCAGACTTCATAAATATTAACAGGCTCTGCAGTCTTCAGAGGGAGTATGTTCTGGATGTTTTTCTTCACCTTAATAGTACGGTTTCATTTGCACAGTAAATCTTCTTGTCTTGACTAAACTGAAAGAGCAGTTATCAGATGCAAATCAGAAATACTGTATTTGTGGGTGGGAACACTCTTGCTGTGTTTCCCCTTCTCTTTTCAACACCCAATCCTTTCTTCTGGTGCATGCTCTGGGAGCAGTAAATTTAATTCCGTGGCTTACAAGACCAGATCTTCAGCAATCTTAAATGATTGAAATTGCAGGTTTTTGTACTTCTGAGAATACTGGAAGGTAAAGATTCATAACTCGTTCACTTGCATTGAAAAATCCTCTCTATTTGCATCTTGGGTAACTATATATTTTTAATATTTACCAGTGTTAATGAGGAAAAGAACCCCACAAGTAGTATTCTCTAAACATGCCTTGGGAATACTTAAAATTCTCTCTAAGGTTAAAAACTAGTTTGCATTTTAATAAAAACTGAAATTCTGCTTAGTTGCAGCTTCCTATAAATCCCAGGTTAATGCAGAAAGTATTCTGTGATGGCTCATAAAGAACACTTCACCTATAGATACAGGTTAGATGAAGTTCTTTTAAAACTTGTTCCAGGTGTCTCATCAGTAATGAAGAGAACTTCTCTTTTTATTTCACAGAATCATGGAGTGACTGAGGTTAGAAGGGACCTCTGGAGATACCTAGTCCAACCCTTGGCTCAAGCAGAGCCAGCTAAAGCAGGTTGCTCAGGCACAAGTCCAGATGGCTTTTGAGTTTCTCCAAGGATGGAGACTCTACAGTCTTCCTGGGCAGCCTGTGCAAATTCTCAGTCACCTCCACAGTAAAAAGTGTTTCCTGATGTTCAGAGGGAACTTCTTGTATTTCAGTTTGTGCCCATTACCTCTGCTTCTGTCACTGGGCAGAGCAGAGCCCAGCTCTGTCCTCTCTACACCTTCCCTTCAGTTTTTTATATACATTTATGAAATCCTCCCCTTGAGCCTTCTCTTGTCCAGGCTGAACAGTCCCAGCTCTCCCAGCCTCTCCTCACAGGAGAGATGCTCTGGTCCCTTTGCTGGATTATCTCCAGTATGTCCATGTATCTCTTGTGCTGGGGCCCTCAGAACTGGGCACAATACTACAGTTATGGCCTTATGTTTCCCAGTATGCTTTTAAAATAAGAAACTTCTAAAGTAAATTGTGCATATGGTTTTTTTGGATGCAGGTCCAAGAGATCACTTTGGTGCTGTAAATCACTGATGCAGCTTCTGAGTACTTTTGCTCTTCCATAGTAGCAAATGTTCCTTGTTTAAAACACTTCAGCATTTTCCTGATCCCATCAGTGCAGGCTTTGACAACTCTTTTGACCTGTGATTAAGGGATTTATGACTAGGTTTACTGGCTACACATGCCTAATAAGCGTAACACTGGATGCTGAGTCACATGGGGGCATGTGTTTTTGGGGTGTGTTGATACAGACTCTTGTCTGAAACAGAGCTCATTGCAGCTTATAATGAATGTGTGCTTACATTTGTGAGGGCACATTCCTGCTGGGGGCTGGTTTGGTTCTCCAGCAACCACCCATGTACTCTGTTGGGGCTGACCTGCCTGGCCCGTGGGCACTTTCTGCATAACTGCGTTTCCCCAGAGAGGAGCCTGGAGGTGAGCAGCTGTCTGTAGACTAAACCGAGGGAAGTTTGGATGCTCTGTGCGTATATGGGTAATTCTGTAGTTGATGTTAAATACAGAATTTGTAAACAGGGTCTTTATTTTTAGGTCAACAGGGTTTCTATTTTTAGGTGAACACTTCTAGGTGGAGAATGAAGATGTTGGTGTAATGCTGCTGACACTGGGCATGGACAGGAGGGAGAGAGAAGAACAAGAAAAAGGCATAAAGAACAAAAGATCATTTTATCCTTGGGTTTTACATCAGACTCCTTGAGAGGGGATGCTCATTTCTTTACCATTAAGTGTCCCCTCCTGTTAATGTAGATATGTGTGGTTGGTTAAGATAGGATTTTTTGAAGGTTCATAAAGAATATAGCAAAATCATCTCAAAAAAGCAGTTGGCAGTTGCTTGCCTTCTCTATGTCCAAATACAATGGTTAATAGGCACCTTTCAAATTTTAATATTCCCCCAAAAGTGACTTCACAATATGAGAGGTCTGTACTTACCTTAATTGGAAAGAACAAAACTATACTCTTCATGCTGGCCTGATGCACGCAATTAATGACTGAGTGCAATTAGTTTCCAGCTGCTAAAACTGGACAGGAGTATCAGCCGTTTGTATTGCTGTCTAGCATTACTAATACTTGGCATTTTACCATGTTTAAAAGCCACTTGTTCCTTCGATATTCATGTCAGGTATCAGGGTTACTGACATACCAAATTCACTGGTTTGGAGACCGACCAATTTTCAGAGATTGAAAATTAGTACCAGGTTTTTTAGTGAAGGATACACAAGCATCTTTAGATGCTCTCAAGGCAGGGTTTAATTCATAAACTAAAATTTATTATTAGCTTAAATTTTGAAAACTGACTTCTTAAGTTAGAAATGTGTATGAAAAACTGACTTCTTAAGAGAATTTTAGCTCTAGAGGTATCTTCAGAAAAAAGTCCTCCAGCCTCTCACTATGTATTTTACTACCTGAGGCTCCACATTCCTTATACATTCGGAAAATGGTTTGCATGTTTTTGTTTCTTTCGGGATCTCTTCTCTGCATTCCCAGGTGTGCACAATGACTGCTTTAAAATACCTTGCTGCACTTCTCAAGGTTAAAAGCATGTTGTAATTCCTGTGGAAATGTCACAGGGCTGCAGAGAGGTGTGCAGATTTCTAGCTGTCAGCAGTTTTTCAGGAATGTCATAGCCATAGGGGTGGGGAAGTATTGGGTGTCTGGAGAAAGATCTCTTAAAATGTAAAGATCTCTTAAAATGTTTGGACTTCACCTTGAGTAGTCCCTGCTGCTGTGTTACAAGCCTGATGGGGATATCTTTTTTTTTTCATGTTGTTTTTCAGAGCCCAGTGATGTCTGTAGCTGTACAGCTTCAGGGACCCACCTAGTTATGTTAGGACTGGTGAATGTGTCGAAACGCTGTAATTTACTGTAATTTGCTCCAGATCAGAATCCAGGGAACTGTATGGTTGTGTGCTTTAGGTAAAGCTGCTTTCCATGACACTTCTGTAGTAGTGGGACCACTACCACTGTCAGATTTTGTTCCAGGGATAACACAGAAAATGGGTGAGTTTATGTTTTCTGCGTTGTCTGGAGAGGATGGGATGTCCGATTTGAGCCTTACAGATCTTAGCAGCAGAGACCAGTCTGAAAATACCTATAACCCCATTTTGGTAGCGCAGGGAACAATAGCATGGGCTCCTGAGCATTTTGTGAAATGCACAACTATTGCAATGAGGTACCAGGTTGGAACAGGGAAAAAAAAAAAGTCATTTTAAGCACCCAAAGATGAAATGCTATGTACCTTCAATGTGATATTCTTTGCAGTTACATGGCCCTTTGCAGTTACATGGCCACATGGTGAACGCAACCTTTACCTGGTTCAAATCAAGTGCAAGATGATCTGTAATCCACTGTCCTATCTCTAAACTCACTTTTGTGTTAGGGGCTTTCTTCATCTTCTCTCTCTCACCTTTTCCCTTGTGAGACAGGGAGTAGTGCTGAAGGAGTTGGCTGCACGTACCTTGCTGTCCTTAGCTGAGGGTTTTGATTCCCAGCAGCTGCCATCCTGTTTGTGTGGAACAAAAATAGCTATGAAATGTGGAACTTGGGAGCAGCGAAACATCCAAAATATCCTCATGGGACTTACACTAGGGTGTCTTTGGACTGATGGGATCATCAGATAATAGTAAAAGCCATCTCTGTTGACTACTAGATCTTGGATCACCCTGCAAAGATGATGTCATTGGAAGGAGTAGGAAAAAGGGGCAATCTGTCTGAATATATTCTTTATGTAGTCTGACTTCTCAAAACATGAAAACACTTGCAGGTGTTACTACCGTTAGATTAAGTTTATAATTCTTTGCACTTCTGCAGTGCTTTTATCCTATATCTCACGCTCCTTTAAAAGCTAACCTACAAAGTAACCCAGAAGATAGCTCCAAGTGTCCAAGATCACTTCTTGTACAAAAACGTAGTGTGAATGTGGTGTGACTGTTTTGTGTAAAACCCTGCATGGTCTCAGCAGCCACATGGGATCACCTGTGGTTGTGCAGTGGAGAATGCCCTTCCCAAGCTGTGAACAGTGTGGTTGGGCACCTTATCCTTGAAGAGAACTGCCAGCTGCTGCAAGGTGCTGTGCTTGCAAGATTTTCTTCAGATGTAGGAGCTTCCTGGAAACTTGCAGTAAATGAAACTAATGTCAAGAGTTTTCAAAACACTGCAGAAATGCAAACTCTCTTCTCTTCCAGATTATCTGGAGCAAGCCCTTTTCTGTTTGGAAGAAATGTTCTGAATAGAAAAGCTTTTGATACTTAAGAAGGGTTTCGGCCTATTTTGAAAAACTTTGTCTTTCCTCCCTGGCAGAATTGCTTATGGGACTGATGATTGTACATGCATTCAACAGCTCTTTTTACTTTCAGTCATGGGAATAACCAGCTGAAGTGGGATAGTTTCAACTTCCCCAGAAAACTGTATTAGGCAATATTTTTACAGCAAATACACTTTTTGTAAAGCTGTTTCTGCTTCTTTCCTGTTTCTTCCAGTAGCAATCCTTTCCCAGTTTGACAGCTCTGCCAACAAATGTTCTGTCTAATGCTGGATCACTTATTCCTCTTGAAAATAAAGGAAGCACAAATACAATTTCTTGGAATATTTTACAGGAGGAATGTGGAGCTTGCTTTGTTTAGCAGTTTGAATTTGCTTGGTGAAGCTCTCTGGCCCTTGCGGTCCTCTGTTAAAGGAGAGCAGGGACAGTATATGCTTTTTGAGCACGAAACAATGGTTGACATTTTCAGTCCAGTTTTCCTGGTGCAGTGCAAGCCTGGCTGTGTCCAGTGTCCACTTTGAGTTTTCACTTGGATGCATACAGCTAACCTGGTTTGAGACACTACAAGGATCTATTAAAAACTCATTTTGTGTTTTGTTGTTAATATTTTGAAATTGCATAAATATTTTTTTTTCTTTAGCAATAAGCTCTAAGTATTAAGCTGTTGTCCGTGACTCATTAGTCTGTTGTTGGTGACAGTTAATTCACGGAAAATCCTTTCATGCAGTTTATATTCCTTATTGTCTGAAGCAAACGACAGCTGTTTGTTTTACCCTGAAGGAGGCTTTCTTCTCATCTGGCTAAAAGTTCATAATAACATCTGAGAGCTAATATGAAAGTACAGCAGACCTCATTCATTGAGCAAAATATTTTGTGTGCTTATTTAACTGTTGAACAGTTGTGTTAGATGAGTTTTGAAAACACTACATAGGCTGACACAAAGACCAGTGTCTGTTTCCTTGTTCTTTTTACTTCCTCTTCTCATTTCCAAAGCCCCAGCAGAACTAAGTGTTGGTAGTTACATAGAGTGATGTTTTCTAGAACTTTTTTAATCAATGGTTAAGTTGCTATGTTAATACTGCATTCTTGTAAAAGTCAGAAGAAAACTCAGTTAGAGACGTGTATACTTACTGGAAACACTATGAAGGGGTTTCACCTTGGAGATGACTGAACGACCACAGATTGCTCATTATCTGAAATGGGACATGGGAAACTGTGTTTAGGAAACAGATACATTGCTGATGTTTCTGAACCACGGAGGAAGCACCAGACAGGAATTCTTGAGGCAGATTAGCTACAAGCTTGCAGGTTTTCTTTTTTACAAGTTGATTGTTGAAATAGCTTATTTTTATGTTTAAATAAAGACTTACTAGTAGATTAATATTTTAAAGTAAAAGTTGTTTTGAAAAATGCAGTCATAACTAGCAATGTGATTATAGTCCAGTGTGCACCCTTGTGTAAGGATGCCAGTATGAAGTGGTTTGAACTCTTCTGTAGGCTTGTTAACTATATACCAAATCCAAAGACTTTTTTTTCTATCCATATGTGAGCTCATGGTCAAAGTTCTTAGTGCTGCTTTTATACAAATCAGACCCAGCTTTCTGATCCCAGTGTCAGTTGTGATTCCTGGGTATTGAGAAATCTTTGCACGTACTAGAAAACAGTCTTGTAATTTGGAAAAAACTTCTGAAGGAATGGTTTTAGTAAGGAGAGGTTTTTATTTTGCTTGTTGCAATACATCTTTGAAAAGCCTGATGCCCCTGGTATGCTGTGGGTCATCAAAGTTGAGTGCAGGAATTGAAAACTACAACAGTCCCTGATTAAAACTGCTGTTTAGTTTCTGAAGCTTTTTGTACTATCCAATAAATGGAATGGTTTGGCGGAGGTATCCATAGGAGATGAATTATCCCTTCATTGTGTATTTACAGCTTTTCTTTTCACCCTGAACACAGCCGGTCCCTGTTACTTGTCAATTCTTCTTCCAAGACTTAGGTGTTGTTTAGAGCAGACTCCCATTTCCAGCCGTCCAAGTCCCTGCTCAAGTTTAGTCCATCTGCCTAGATCCTGCAGCTGGATGGAGGCTCCAGATGTCTGCAACGAAAAAATCCAAACATGTCATCTTTCTTTTCTTTTTTCTTTCCCTTCACCAAATTTGATGTTTTGTAATTTGCTTCTGGGCATATTTTGCTGTGGAGATGCCTAAAATATTCAAGAATAATGTGGTGTAACTTTTTATTTAATTTTTTTTTATAACTTTTATGCCAATCATGTAAGCAAATCATAGGTTTGTGGGAGTTCAGTGCTATCTGATGGTTCTGTCATATTCTGCAATCTTGAGTATACTTCTGACATTAATGCAAAAAGTCTTAGAATTCCAAGTTTCCATGACTTTGAGAGACTGTATCTGTTAAAACATTTGTGTCATATAAACAAAAGGCTTGATATCTTATACTGGAATTTGAGCCTCACTTGTAATTCAACTTTTGGGATCCTTCTTGGAAAGTGAAATCTATAGTTTAGGTTTTAAAATTCCAAGATTTAAATATGTGAATATTATTTAAGTAATTGGGAATTAGTTAGAGCTGGAAGAAATCCCAGTTAAGAAACTGACAGAAGTGCCAAAAATGTCTCATTTTGCTTTCATTTATACTCTATTCCCACATTCTTTAGGGAGTTTTCATGAGGTCTTTGGAGGTCTGTGGGTGGTCTCTGGGCTTCAGCTGGTGAGGTGGCCTCTCAGTTTTAACACGAGGCACCACTGGCTTCTCTCTGGCTTTGACTTGGAAAAACACACCATTTTGTAGGAGTGGTTGCATGAAGAATGGTGGGATCTCTCCAGAATCTCCTTTGTGGACTGAGGAAACTTTGAAATGGGCCCAGCCGAAGTGGTTTTATGGTGGCAGGTGGGTGGATGGGTAAAAGGACTGTGGCTCTCTGCTCCTTGCTTCCCCACCCCAGACATGATTGCTTGGAAAGATACCCTGTGTGTACATGGCTCTCTGCCTCAGAGTACTTTGACCTTTGGACCTTTATCATTGCCATCTGAAGTGTCAGCATGGCATCAATAAGTCAGATCAAGGAGTGTAATTCTGGCTCTCATCCCAGCCTCAGAGGCAGACGTAAATGCCATCCTCTAGCTGGCTTTTAACTTGTTTGGTCTGATTGAAATGATGAGTGATATAATCTTATTTCTTCTCCCTTGGTTTCTTCACTTTGTTACTAAACTCTCTCCTGCTATCTTTGTGTTAATTTGGATCTATTTTGAGTCTGAAGGCTCAATATGTACCAGGTTGCTGTTTGCTGTCATTGGGTTTGGATTATCTTAGCAGCCTGACAGGCTTCGCGTTGTATCTGTGACATTTTGAGACAAGAAAGTACTGGGGTTTTTTTTGTGATAGAGCATTGAAAAAGTATGGTAATTTAGAGTGCTTTTACAGGCTTGGTTAATAAGCCAAAAATCTGATCCGTGAAGTGCAGACACCATTGGATTCATGTGTTACCCCATGTTTGGGATAAAATAGACCAATCTGGCAGAGATTTTTTTTTCCTTTTCCATGTGTTCAGTGAATCTCATGTTGAAACCTGGTGGAAAACTTGTTAGTATGGCTGTTTCAAGAGAGGAGCTGGCTTCTCTTGGGAGAAATGCAGCTTAGCAAATGTGTGTACTTTGGTGGATAGAAAGGACACATCAGACTTTAAAATGCATTTTTAATCATCAGAAAGGGGGAGAAGCTCAGGCTACACCTCAAAGGAGGTTGAATAAAGCCTTGTACGTTTATAATTTTTTGAACAGCTCTGCAGAAGGGCCTGATCCCCCCATTTACAAACATTTTTTGAACAATAAAAAGGCAAAATTGAAAGAACACTCCCAGTTTTAATCAAAAATTTAGATTCAGGAAAGATAGAAGGACCATATAGTCTTATAACGTGGGGGAAAGGGTATGCGTGTGTTTCCACAGGTGGAAGACTCAAGTGGATCCAGCAAAGAACCTGAAGCCGTACCACGTGTTAAAGCCCGCTGACACCCCCACACCAGCCAGTGACCCCACGAGTGGAAGCCAGGAAGCAAGCACCCAGACCTGGGCTGCGCAGAATCATCAGGAGAAGATGGGCTGCTGGAAGCAGCTCAAGAAAAGACTGGACTTTTATTATTTGCGTGAATGCATGTTGTTTTTACCCTTTTGTTTTAGTTTTTGTATTGAAGCTTTACCCATAAATCAACCGAAGATGAATGTCTGGGTTGCTTTAGCCAAATCTGCAGGCTCTGACACCATCTGTTTATCCAACACGAGCCCTGACAAACCCTTTTCAACCTGTTTAGTTGGAGTACCTCTGCTGAAGGTTTTGATAATGTTACTTTTGAAAAATATTGGCCATATGACGATCATCATATATCCCTGACTCCCAGCCAGAAACACCAAACTTAATTGATAATTCTAAAGTTGATAAATCAGACCTTCGAGAGTTAGAAATCCTAGGCTCATTAACTATGGACACCTGCTACGTGTTCCATTTCCTAGGAGAAAACGGCCCTCTTTTAAACGTTACCCCATATCACCTCGCTTATAGCAATATAACTTCTTGGTGTTGCCAAACTAAGCTTCTTGTATGTGATGAACCTTATGCAGATCGTTTTAACAAACTTCCTGTTCGATTTCCTAAGGGAATTTGGCTTATCTGTGGAGACAGGGCCTGGCAAGGTATACCTTCAAAAATAGATATTGTCCCTTGTGCCATGGGGCAACTTACGATAATTGCTCCCCGTGTCAAAGAAGTAATCAAAAGGAAAAACAGGAGAATAAGATCCTCCTGGGGACATCACTTTGAAAGCAACTGTGATAGTGATTTCCACCCTTGGAACTCTGGATAAACAATTATCACAAGCATTTTTATACCTCAGTTAAGTTCTTCAGTTGCATTAACGCAGTTAAGCAAGTTAGGATGCTGGCTCAGCAAAGAAGTAAGTGCCACCTCCACTATAATCAGTGATCTGCTAACAGATGAAGAGGCGGTCAAACATGCCTCTTTACAAAACAGAGCTGCTCTTGATTATCTTTTACTAGTACATGAGCATGGCTGTGAAGATTTTGAAGGATTATGCTGTATGAACTTATCCGATCATTCTTTTCTATTCATAAACAGTTGCAAGACTTAAGAGATCTGGCTAACCAAATTACAACAGATGATCCATCCTTGGCTAAAAGAACTCTGTAAAATAGGTTTGATTATTTTAATAGTAATGATTGTAGTTATAGTAGCGATACCTTGTATACTCCAATGCGTGCAATAATTAATTAATAAGACAATTTCTAGTATCTTAGTAGTTGAACAGAATGGGGGAGATGTTGGGAAAGATGTAGGAAAAGCTTACAAATATGATTTCCTGGCAAGAAATACTAAAAATATAAAAACCCGTGAGTGAAATAGAAGTGAAAGCCAGTTTTGAGATGTGATCATGGCAGGCAGGAAGATGGTGATTAGCTGGGGGTAGGTTGAGGGATAGAAAACAAAAGTACTCAAGGGTTACCGTGCCAAGGTATCCGGGGAAAAGGTATATAACAAAAGTAGTCTTTAGAGTTTAGAATACAGGGTGATATGGTAATATAGTGGTTCTCATAGGCTGTGTGCAAAGTTTGTAGGTTTTGTATCTCGTGTGGTTGGTCACTGTAAATTAGAATATTCAACACAAAAGGAGATACAATGTATTGTGACAAGGTCCTTGCTCTCTTACCTGGCCCACTTCCCTTACCTCGCTTACCCCTGCCACTTCTCTTACTTCATACCCTCTCTCTCTCTCTCTCTCTC
>VZDJ01000623.1:11840376-11914755 GCA_008694505.1 Cyanoderma ruficeps
CTCTCTCTCCCTCTCTCCCTCTCTCTTTGGGGCATCCCTTCAGCTGGGGCTGATGGCTGAAGGCAATCGTTTTTACCCACAACCCTTGCAGTAAAACCACGTGTTCTCTCAAGAGTGTCTCAGGTTTGCAGAGTTCCCTCTCTCTGCTGTCCAGGGATGTTCCTACAGGTGGTGATGCCAACAGCGGGTTCCTCCTTTGCAGAGAAGTGCAGCTGGGTTTGTTGATATGCCCTGCTTTATTTAAAGACTTGCTCTAAGATAATCTTGTTCCAGTTGTTTCAAGCAGCTTCAGAAATGTAGTTGTTAACTTGTGTGCATAACTTTTTGTCATCTGCAGTTATGAGGCAATAGTATATAAAAAGCACCATTAAAACATTAATTTTTTACAAATATGACCAAATTAGTATGAACTGGGTAAGCTTATGGCAATAACCTCAGCTGTTTGGTTTATTGTTAGGAGGAGGCTTTGTATCTTCCTTACAGACTTATGTAAAGCATAATTTCCGTGTTTCCTTGAAATTATGGATTTTTTTCTTTAGTTTTCCTTGTCTCTAGTCATGCTTTAAGGATGCCTCAAAATTGCTCATAGGAAGTGGCTGCACATCTCCATCTTTTGTCCCTGTTCCTGTGGCAGCCACGTGTGTGCACCAAGCTGCTGAAGGTGGGGAGCTGAGCTGCTGTGTGTGTGTGTGAAGGTGAGTGGGTTATGATTGCTGGCTGGAGCTAATTTCCAGCAGTGTTGAGCATCCTGAGTGAGGAGTTATTTTGTTTTTGTTTGCAATGAAAGAGGTTTTGTCAGCTAGTAGGATTTGGGGGAAAATACAAGAATGCAAGGGAAACTTGAGTAATGTCATTTTTTTTTTTCCCCTCTCTCCCTCTTCCAACATTCCTTCTGAGGTTATTCTACTTCCTCATAGGCTGTGGTCCCCATTTGTAACTGGATGGAGTTTGCTCAGCCTCACCTTCATAATTCTCCATCAGTTGCCTGTTTAACTCTCACTACTGCTAAGCAGGTATGTCCGCCTTTTTCTGGGCTGGGCTGGTGTCCATCCTCAATCCTCTTCTTAGAGCACTTGTGGTATCACCCAATGTGGCTTTTTAGACAGCAGTTGATACTACAGGCAGAGGTTGTTGCAAAGGAGCATGGAGGATATACCCAGACAACAGCTGCTTCTTGGAAGAATCAGATTTAATAGCAAAGATTTCTACTGAGTTTTGCTGTCCAAAGCATGTTAAAATCAACACGCAAAATGAAAGATGTGCAGTTCTAGCAGAAGAACCAAGCAGTTTACTGAACAAAAGACTTAACTTGCTGGATTGTGGTTCTATTCCTTAGGGATCTAGTTTCTCACAGGACTGTATAGCTAGTATAGCTATACTAGTATAGCTGGTATGGCTATACTAGCTGGGAGTTTGGTTTGGGTTCTGTTTTTTTAAAAATTGAGGATGTCTATTGTAAGCATGGGGACAAAGAGGAGATATTCTGGCTACTGTGGGAATGATGCAGTTTGAAATGTGAGAGAATAGAGGTTTGCTCCTGCAAGGAAGACTACCTTAAGTAGCAGGGCCTTTCAGTCTGGAGCCTGCCATTTTCCTAGGTTAATTATTTAAGCAAGTAATTGCAGTTCAGATATCAAAATGGTATTTCGGGTACAGTGATTTCTTTCTATTTACAGCAATTGTAACAGCAGTGCAGTTGGACTTAGATAAAGGGTTGCAGTCAGAAGCAATGCAGGAGGGGTCTGTGATAACTAGAGACCAAGTTCGGTGCTTTCCTGTGTCACACAACTTCCTCTGCTACTTCCCAACTCTTCTATGTGGAGTAAAATATCTCTCTCATCTTTTGACAAGCTGTGTGGGTGGAATGAAGGAGGCTCTTTTCCAGAGTGCTGCTTTCCAACAGAGCTGCTGTCAGTCTGGTGGGAACTTGACCTTGACTTTTTTACTCTGTGGTAAGATTTCAAACAATAGTTTACATGGCTTTTACAAGTGGCTGTGTAGTACAGACAGTGCCAGAAATTAAGCTGATGCCTGAAGCCAGACTTACGGTAAAAGGCTTGATCTTTCAGTGTTACTCCTTCATTTAACTTAGTCTGATAAATCCCATCTTTGTGTATTGTGCCTGTCCTTTTACGCATTATTTATGCAAGTTTTTACACAATATGTTATGCTCCTTCATTTAGAGGTTGACATGATGAGTAATTATAACACTGCAAACTTGTGTAATCCATGGTGTGTTTTAACTTTTTGTAGCACCAACTTCAGAAGCATTTTCAGGTTTTTGTTGGGAGAGAGGGACAAGGAATAGAATGAGTAGCAGCTCTGCTTCTTGCATGGAAATGTCTGCGATTTGGGGATTATACACATTCTTTGTAAGGTCTCAGGGTCAATATATAGGAAGGAAATAAAAGATTCTGAATTATAGCAGTGGTTGTAATTGGCATGTGCTAGCTAGGTCTTTGTAGTTCTTCAGGGGACAGCAATGTTGTATTTAACCACAAGGAGAGAAATTAAAAAAACTTTAATGCATTAACATTATTTTTGTAACTACATGGCAGGTGGAGAGCTAGTGGTGTTTGGTAAAATGCTAAGTTCTTTTCCTCAGCCGTGTCTGTCTTTTGATTTTTGTAGTCAGCATAACTGAAACACTTGATTTTTTTTTCCACATTCACATTTCAGAAGGTTAATGAATTCTCAGATCAGCAATAGGATAGTTAAAACTTGGAGGAACAAGTTACGAAGTATTGTACGCAAAATTACTGCGTCTTGGGAAACTTTCACTGATCACTTGCATCTGGATGGTTTCATGTTAACTGGAGATTCACAAAGTTCTAGTGTCGACTTCTACTGAATTGTCTCCCTAAATTGAGAGAGGACCCTCAAAAATAGACCAGCCTGCTGTACTCTGGTCCTTAGTCTTGTTCTCCGTGAGGTACCCTGATAGGTATGTGATTTTGGAAGTATGGGCCTGGCCCTGTGGTTTCTTAGTGTCAGAAAAATAGGGGGATTCATTTTATCACTGCATGTTTAACACAGTTGTAGGTCTGGTCTTTTGCCTATAAGCTTGAGTAATTCCTTCTGTATGGTCTTGCCATAAGTGAAATCATAGTGCACAGGAGGCTTGGCACTGTAGCTCAGGGGGATGTGTTGCTCATATGTGTGAGATGCAGAGGTTGGTGAGGGTTGGGGGCTTCTCTGCCGCCCTGGGTTGTGCTCTCAGCTGTGCTCGTGGGTGTATGTGTGCAGTGATTAGTCAGGCTGCAGCCCTTAGCTGTGAGCTGTGTCCTACTTCACATGGGTATATCTTTGTTTATAGACACAACAAACAAAAAGGAATGCATAGACATTCTTCAAAACTAGACAATACTGTATGTACCTTTGCTCTGTTTTCATGGGTTGCTGAGTGAACTATGATCAGACACACTGATGAGGTACTTGGTTCTGAGAGTCCTCTCAAAGAAACACCTGCTAGGACCAAGCCAGTCTGTATAGACCTTGGAAGGCTGTTCTCAAAGTCTTTTTTAAAGCTTGGATTGCAGCTCATTTCTAGTGTCTTTTTTTCTTAGCAGTACCTTCATTCTCTGATTTATCTGTAGTTATTCCTCTGAAGATGACAAATATGTAGTTGAGATGATGAAAAACTTGGAATCAAAGAGGTCTCAATAACTTGCCCTTTTTTAACTTGAAGGGATAGAACCAAAATTCTTCAGGACTGGCAGGCCTCACACTTTTTCTAAACAGTCAGTGATTACCTTCTTAATAAACTTATTAGTCTGCCTAAGATGCTTCTGCCAGTATATGTACTTCTGACTTTAAATATTTATTTTAAAGCAGATTGTGAAAGACCAGCATTACTCTGAGTGTTATGTCAAGTTAGACTTCTCACAGTTTCCATTTGAGCAGTGGAAGAGGAGATAAATGCAGTGATAGCTTAATCTTACCCTGTGTTAGTTGTGTCCTGTCCTTCTCCCCCATTTGTCACCCCCATGTCTCTGTTTTTATAGGCCGAAGTTGTGCTTGCTTAGAGCTGCGCTTATCATGTGCTCCACCTTCTTACCTGTTGGAAATCCGTCCAGTTCTGAGCTGCCTGAACCTTCTTGTACACAGAGCTCTTGCTAAGCTGGTGATGCTCATCTTCCTGTCTTCACCCTCAGCTCTACCCTGACTAATAGACAGAATTGAGAGCAAGGAAGCAGAAAAAAGCCTTTTGTCAATGCCAAGCTGTGACAAACTCTTCCCTGTCCTTCAGAGCAGGGACTGAAGCTCTGGCATCCAATTTCTGAAATGTGCCTTGTGGCAGCTTCATAAACACTGTCTTTAGGTTGAAGCTTTGCAGTTTTTTAACCTCATTTAAGTGCAGGTGGCTGCTCTAAAAGGATGCTCTAAAAGGGAGCTCTGCCCACCACCACAAACATTTTCTGTGTGGGAGTAGCAAAATCTCCAATAGTCTGTGCTTCTCCGACTGAGCCTGCATCCCTGCCTGCAGATTAGACTGACCTTGCCAGAAAACAAACACAAAAATTAGTTGCTCAGCAATGAGCTGATAAACTGCATGAGTGATGAAATGACATCAAGGCTGTGGCAGAAATGAACGGGGTTTTGCTCCTTTTGGTGTCTGCCTGTGATCTAGTGGGCTTCAGGCTCCGCTGGGTTTCTCTGGGATTGGGATGGGAACACAGCAGGGGAGAAAGGAGGACTCAGTAGGTCACCAGGAAGGGAGAAGTTCATGTCAGTAATAGCCTTTATCATGTCATGCTAACCCTTTCAGAGGGTATCTGCCACGGCTTGAACTGGTGGCTCTTCCAGTCCATGCATGCTCCTGGAGATCCTCTCTGCAGGCGAAGTCTTCATACAAGGTTTTTTGTGCAGCTCTGCTGGTGGCATAATCAATGTCTTGCTTTTATTTTTTCTCACACAGGTGTCCTGAGGAAAAATGAGTTTTGTCTTCCTGTTCAGGAGTTAGAATTCTCAATTTACAGCCAAATTAATTTAACAAAGCTTGCTAATTTTAGGTTTCACAAGGATAGACATAGGTTCAAGGATGACAGACAGAACTGTATATGATGACTATGTTAGGGGAAGAGGTGTTAGGGTAAGTGAGGAGTTAAGGGCGAAGTACAACTCCCACAGATACTCAGCGGAAAAAGTTACTGCCTTTTGTTCCTTGACACAATGGGGTGCGGCCTGGATAGGTACACGTGTGTGGTTTGGCACTTCTTTTTGTGAACCAGTCCACCCATAATTTTCCAGTGGTGGTCAAGTCAAGGCCCCCAGTTTCATCTGTCTTGGGCACTGAACACAGCTCCCCCTTCTCCATCCTTCTGTACAGGGTCACTGGTGCTGCTGCCTCTGGCTGACTGAAGGGCCGGTCTTCAGGTGCTTGAGGGATTAAGGTCTGCAACTCTGCAGGAACGGAGCAGCTCATTTTGGGAACGTCTGCCTTCACATTTTTGCCAAATACGTGTGAGGTACAGTCTGAGGAAGGTACAGAAGAGAGCCCTACAGCCCCAAGCCACCATGTTTTGCGTTTCCTCTCTTCTCCCAACCCTTTTGTTTGCAGCAGCCAAGCTAAAGGTTTTGAAGGCAAATCACTTTCACTGTGCGGTCCTGATTTGTCTCCCAGGGAGCTTAATGTGAGCTGAATGACATGTTACTCTCTTTTGGGGAAAAAAAGATAGATTTTATCGTAATGCATATTCATGAGGCTGCATTATGGTTGCTGTGACAACCTCACCAGTGGCAGTCATGGTCTGTATGTTGAACTTCCGTCTCCAGTCACCATATTGAACCATAGAACATATTATGCAGCTTTCCACTTTTTTCTGCCTCCCCTCCTCTTCCCAGTCAGTAGACAATTTAAATTGAGTTGATGCTTAATTAGTAGATGCATCTCTTTAAGTCTGAAACACCAAAGCACAGCTTCCTGTTGATTTCTAAACTTTGTTAACTGAGTGTTCTGCTGGGAGTCTGTAACACAGAGGAAGTGATTCTGATGGGATTTTTTTGTTCATCTCCCTTTAAACTTAAATGCAAAATAATCCTGAGTTAGTAAGCATGATGTTTGTTCAAAGGTAGCCTGATAACTTAATCTGTCATGAAAAAACAACCCATCAGAGTCCATCCCCCTAGTCTAGCCCTGTATAGTCTACTCTGCTCCTGGAGTTTTAAGGACTCCTGACCCTGGAAGGAGCTTTTAGTAGATGTTACTCAAAACGAGAAAGGCGTTTGTTCTGGGTATGTTATGACCCTGAAGCCAAGGGTGATGTAATTGGAAGAAGACTTTACCAGACTGTGATGCTGAGGCAGTGAATATTATTTCAGGATGAACCTGTTGTGATGAGTGTGGAGAGCTCAGTTTGAAGATTTGTTGACATGTTTTTGATGTCAGAATGTCAGAAATTGAGGGCAGTCCTGCAATGCTTGTAATTTTCAGAGAGCATTTGTAAGCTGTTCTTGGCCAATCCAGCTGAGTGTTTGGCCCAAAGTATTGTAGTCTTGGCTTTCAATGACAAGTGATGGCATCATTCTATCCTGAGAACCTAAAATGATGTGTTGTCCTGGATGACCTCAGTCTCATGTGTGGGGTGTTCATGAAAGGGCACCATTGAGTGTGAGTTGTGCCCCTTTTGTGTGCTAAATGTCTTTGTTAAGTCGAGCTTAATGTAAAGTTTACTTGGAAGGCGCCAACTTCACCTTTACAAAACCACTCCCTGTTGATCAAGAAGAGGTGCTGTGCGTGAAGTTTGGCTTTCTTCACAGATGAGAGCCTTCTGGAGAGTAGTTTGAGAGAAGTGTCTGCACAGGGGGAAGAAAGGTATCCTTTTCTTTTATCCTGTGCTCTAGGATGATCCTGCTTGAGTAGGGAGGTTGGACCAGATGACTCACTGTGGTCCTTTCCACCCTGACCCATTCTGTGAAAAGCTGAGCAGACTAGGAGCTCTCTAGTTAATCTTTGTCTGGTTGGTTTCTTAAATATTAATAAGTACAAAATGTTCAGAAAGTGACTTGAAATGAGATTCCATTCATTAAAATGAGAAACTGGGGGGAAAAATCATGTAGCAAGAGGGAACTTTTTGCACAGAACATTATACAGAGGACTCTGAATCTCTACTAGGCTTAGACATACCCACTGTTACTTCCAGGTTTAGTTAGACATGTCTAGAAAAAAATACACCAAGCTTAATTTTCAGTGTATGTGGATGGATTGAGTTTATCTTGTGTTACTGCTCTCCTGTCAGCTCTCAGGATATTATTCAGGAGCATTTCAGTGTAGAAGTAATGAATAGCAAACACAATCCTGATACTTTCTACTCCTCAGTTTGCACATCCCTTCCTCCCGATAAGACCAAAATGCCAACACCAGGAAAACTGGTGTTGACAACAATGTCTGTATTTGTTCATCCACACAGAGTCTGGCTTTTCTTGAATACCAGAGCTCTTATGTTGGACTTCTTTAGAAATGTATTTTGAGAATGAAAGGAGAATATGAAGGGGATGGAATGTAAAGATGAGAACTAAGGGTATACTAGAATTGCAGGTCATCTTCAGCTTTCTGAAAAGCTGATTTTCTAGCAAAAGGAACATGGGTGCTTTGAAGGTTACTGTATTGTGTCATAGTCTTGTAGGGCCTTTTTGACCTGGGATGAAATTCATCCGTGGTGTTTTAAGTGGTTTCTTTGTTTGTTTTCCCTCAGGCTCCAGACTAACACTTGCTGAGGCAATGCTGTTTGACTTTGTGTAGCAGGTTTGTGTTTTGTTAACAGCTAAGGAAAACTGACTGAACCCTCTGTTGCCAAGCAGAGCCCTTTCTCTGAAGAGTGCACGTGAAGATTTAGCAGTTCAATCCCTGCCAGGTCTACCAGGCCACAGACTGTACTTGTGTAAAAAGTGAATGCAACAACAGAAACCCAAAACTTATAAACTACTTGTAGGAGACTCTGAGGTGAGTTAAGACAGGTTTCAGACAGCAGTGGTACTTTGGGTACTGCGCTTCCCTGAGTTCCCTCTGCATCCCAAACTCTTCCATGGTCATGCAGGAGTAGAAATGGGGTAGCAGTGGCACAAAGGGTTGTCCATAGGAACACATCTCATAAACAAGTCCCTCCAGGTGGTGGGGCCGCGTCAATATTCCCTAGAAGCTGGCTATCTGCTTACTGAAGCCTCTCTATAAATGCAGGCTGAAAATTTTCTTGTAGATCTCCTTATGATTTTTATGAGATCTTGTAGATCTCCTTATGTGAAAGTTTGGGAAAATTTGATTTTTCTGTTCTTAGTATAAATTTGGAATGTGAGCGTATGTTGGTTTTGGTTGTTGGGTCATGACATATTCATTTAAAATAAAGGTCTGACAGTTGTTTGAGGGGTTTACATATTAGGTCAAAATAAAGACATCTCTTCTCTGGCCCTCTGTAAAAGGAATAAAGCTTCAGGCTTGAACGGTTTGCATTAACTGGTAGATGTTAATGACAATTAAAAAGAAAGTCTTTAAAGATTATTTTATCTATGGGGTTGTTTAAGCGTGGAAAAAAATAGACCTTTTACACTTGATTATTGTCACATGTATGACAGTGTTGGGAAATGGCGGTGTTTAAAATGCATGGAGTTAAAATACTTGTATTTTTATTAGAGTGTTATAGTATTTGTTAATGGTTAATTTGAAAGCAGAGTGAGATGTGGGTCTGCCTTTGCACTCTGAGCTCCTCGTGCAGTCACATGGTGGTTTTGATGTAGTGGGTATGGGGAGTTACTAGAAACAACCTGAAAGTCACAGCTGAACCAGCTGAGCTCAGAATGGGTGTTTGGGTAGGGATAGGACCAGGATAGGTTGAACTCTCACCAGGGTGAAGGTGAAGGATGAATAGCTATGATGATGAAGCAAGTGTTTTGATACTTAGTTATTTAGTTACTCCATTTTGCAATAGATCTAATTCTAGATCAGATTCTGGTCTTTCATTTTATAAAAGCTTCCTCAAGTTTATCTAAATTTGACTCAAGTCAGTTGGAATACAGAATCTCCAAGAATCTTTTTTCCCAGTGAAACTGCTGAAATGTCACCATAGAAAAAGTTGCTGGTTGCAGGAACAGGCTGCTGACATAAAAAGCCTGTCTTAGATCCAGCATTTGGCTGGAGGCCAGATAATGAGTTTTCATAGGAGCTTGTTGGCAAGCTTACATTTCTGCTTAGGTTAGTGTAATGTAACTGTAAGTAATTTGGGAACCTGGTACATGTAAAACAATTTTTAGACAAAATGATCTTATTATTTTTTAATTTTAACTGAGAAGATACTTTTATAAAACAACTTCTTGTACTTCAAGCATTTTAAAAATGCCTTGGAGTGTGGTTCTTTACTATGTCCTCTTTTAATGGTTAACCTACTGAATAAACCTTTAAAAATATTAACCCTCATGACATATCTGTCAAATCAGAATGTATGCTGACTTCATTCAGTGGAGTGATTTAAGGAAAGATTTTCATTTTTAAAAGGCTAGGTGGTAACATACGTAAGGGTAGGTCATCAGTTTTGTTAGTAAAAAAATACTGTAAATATGTTCATGGGTAATTTGTTGGCCAGGTTATTCTGTGACCTGAGGCTGAAATACATGGACCACCCTAGGATGAGAATGGAGCTCAGTTTCCCAAAATGATGCCCATCCCTGGCAGTTATACCAGTGGACCTTTTCACTGTCCATGTGGCTTTTTCAGTCTTCATTCAAAGCTTAATGGTAAGGGTTGGAGATTGCTTTGTCTCAAGATGTTTTTGATGCTTCATTTCTTATGTGTGATAAGTGAATGTGAATTTATGCTAAGGGGAAAGAAAGCTGAATTCTGATCTTGAACCATCTGTGGAAGTGCTGGATATACCAGGCTATAAAAGATGTCCAGATCCATCCCTGGCCTCTGAGGAGCAGTGGATAAATGTGGTTTTAACAGGAGAATGCTGAGGTCTCTTGTTTCTGTCCAGGACAGCAATGCTTATCTGCAGTAACTGCTCCATTTCTAAGAGGGATAGAGAAGGCATGGGATGCATGCTTGTCCTCCATCATTATGGGCTGATGGCTGCCAACCACTCCAGAAAAGGAATAACATGCTTTATTATTGCCATGCATTGCTGTGTCATTAGCAGTGACAGTGGGGATGATGAACAGACTGGATTTGGTTTACAGCTGCTTTGCTGGAGGTCTCTTCTACGGTGTGTAAATCTGGCTGAACATAGATGGTGATCATTGTGATGGGATCGAGAACGATGCAATTGTGCTGGTGCTTATCAGAAGTTTGAACTTCCCTCATACCATTTGTTCCCTAGTAGCTATTAATAGGGCCTAGAGATATTTCTGGATGTGATAGCTGACAAGTTTCTTCATCAAATAGTCAATGAATGAGCAAGAAGTGTTTCTGTTTTAAGCATAGCTCTCTCTGACAAGTAAAAGAACTTCAAAGAAAAGCTGTTCTTAGAATATAACCTTGGTGTGAGTTACCACAAGTGTTTCTCTTTAAGTGGTAGATTAAATACAGGGTTGCAACTTTAAGCATCTCTGATAAAGGAAGAATTTTGTAGGGTTTTTTTTTGCCAGCAGTACTGTAAGGGGTTTGTATTAGTTTAAAACTTAAGTGTTTACTTGAAAGGTGCTAATAAAATCTTGGAAGAGGTGCAAATTAAGACTTACTTGAAGGGAATGATCTGATTTGAACTTGCTGTGAATAGTCACTGCCAAAGTATTAGGGTAAGTGGAGAATCCATAAGGAAAGTTGAAGAGCTCTGTTGAAAAGAGGTTTGTCCTAGGAGGTGAGAATTGCCTTAGGTGCAAAGGCTGTGGTAGTGAAAGGTTTTCCTATTTTGTTCTTTCTTTTTACTCCTGAAGTGACATGTGTCTGAATTTACCTTTGCACTTTCATCTCACACCAGTGTCTGGGATGATGTGCCATGAAGCTAAGCATGATTTCTAACAAAGAGGATGGTAGTGGTGACCACAGAGGACAAAAGGGTAGTACCAGGAACAAATACCTCAAAATAAATTTTTAAAAATCCGTTTGCTAGAGCATGACATCATCCTCCAGTTAAATTTCTGTGTGCTGATATAATTGTGGCTGTTTTGTTATAAACTGACGGAGCAGGAGCTTTCTGGAGTGACAAGGAACTAACTGTTGTTGTAATGATCGAGGAACTAACTGTTGGGTTTGGCTTTTTTGAAAAAAGATGAAGCTTAGGACCTTTGGTACAGTGTGATTTATTAAATGGGACCAGTTTGGCAAGTCCCAAGGGTTTAGATGAGAAATTATATGGTGCTGTGTCCTGAAAAGCTGTCATTACAATGAGTTTACACACATAAATTAACCTTTCTTCTGTTGTCTTTTAAAAAACAAAATGCTCCTAGTATAATTTCAGGGGTATACAAGATTGTCAGTTGTGGTAATTTTAAGAATTTTGGCAGTGTGTTTGAATATGATTTATGGTCTGTTTCAGCTGTCTAATTTTTTGTGAAACCTTCTGCATGGATCTGTCTTCGGCTTTTTTTCAGTAAACCCTTGCTGCTTTCTGTTTGGTTAGCCTGAGGTCATAGTGAGATGTGATAGCATCCTTACTCTTTTGCTCTAGTTTGTCTGGGAATTTAAAAGTTGGTAGTGAAGCTTGGTGGATTTTCCTGCCTTTGATTAGAAGCATCACAAATTGAAGAATGTTGATTTATCGGCTAAACTTTTTTGTTTCAAGTAACCTGTTAGGAACTGACTTCCTAATCTTTCTCTGGAGTGCAGGTTGTTACTTTCTGCCTATTCTGACTTGCTTTAAAAAACTGCCAGGAGAGAGAGGGAAGAACGTAAATGATCAACTACTGCCAACTGTGCCATATATCTGTTACACTGTGGAAAACATGCCTGTTGAAAAGCTAAGTGTGCTTTTCCTCCAGTGGCAGGAAGGCACTTGAAAGATGGTTGGGAGTAGTTAATGATAAGAATGTCTGTATTTAGATTTATTGCAAGCTTTCTAAAATACTCTTGATTTCTTGATCTTGCAGAGACTCCAACCGTCATGTTAAGGTAAAGCAGAAAAGTGCAGTGCTGAACATGCTAAAGAAGTTGGACAAAATAAGGTTCAGAGGTCACAAGAGAGATGAGTTCCTTGATTTAGCAGAGTCTCCAAATGCTTCAGACACTGAATGTGGAGATGAAATCCCGGTGAAGGTACCTCGAACGTCAGCTCGAGACAATGAAGAGTTGAGAGACCCTGTAAGTACTCAATTCAGGTATCATTATATTATGTTTTATAGTTTTCAGACAGAAAATAACAGAAATTACTAATTCTTTATCCTTATATTGTGGTTGTAATACTTGAAGATTTGTGGGCTAGGAGGTAACTTTCTAGTGATAGGCCTGTATTTTGTGGAAAGATCAATTAATTTCTCAATATTAGAGTTATTATTTTAAATATTGTGAGTTGACAGGTTTGTTAATTTTGGATGTGCTTCTGAATGCTCTCTTAATTTGTTTTGTTGAATTAATAATGAACATATCAAAAAGAAAAGGCAACTTTTCAGTCTGAGGACCTCAGATCTGCTCAAATGACACTGTTCAGGACTTTAAGGATAAGACTTCTGGTTGCTTCAATAGTGTTGGAGGGTCACAGCATCTTCTTCTGCATTGCAGTATTGTAATCAGTAGTGTTTCCATGCAATTGGAGTTGGTTTAAACCTGTGAAGGCAGTGCTAAAACATTTTGGTGCTTGTAAGCAGAAGCACCAAAGCAGACCTACCTTTTTCAAAGACAGTGCTTCAGGAAAAGTTAAATACTGGTTAAAAAAAAATTTAGAATTCCTTCTTTAACTGTTAAAAAATGGCTGTGAATCCATGAGCTTGGAGTGCTACACTATTAATTTAGATTTATCTATATAATTGTATTGTAGAAGTGACTTGAAATTCAGAATTTATATCACCCTATGAAAACTTACTGTGCAGTTTTTATCCCCAGAATGTGATCAGACTATTTTCTGAAGGCTCATGTCTAGCAGTGTGGGGCTTGCTCACAGCAAGCTGTAAATAAAAAGATTGTAAACTGTATATGTTTATGCATCTCCTTTGGGGTTGACAGCTTGTGTCCAGTTCTGTAGCTATTAGCTTTTTTAAATTTAAGTGGGCTTTCATGGTACTGCATATAGTCCTGCTTATAGAGAGCTTCTTTGCCAGAATGTTTTTCCTATGATCATGGAGCAAACAGGTGGTAATGACAGAGCATGTTTTGGTCATGAAAAGTCTGTTTTATATGTAAATCCTCAAGCTTCTCAGACAAGGAAGTCTGTTAAATGCTATTCCTTTGCTCTTACTCTACTGAAGGCATCTGTCATTTGTTAAGATGTGAGTATTGTGTCTATTGGAACTGATCTCTGCTGCTGCTCTTCCAGCGTGATATTTTGTGAGGTTTTTTATAGGTAAATACTGGCTTAGTTTCATTAAACTTAAGGCTTTATGTTTTGTGTGAATATAGATTAGATGCCTTTTGTATTTTATCAGAAGTATCTGGATGGCAGAGCTAGAGGCTACAGAAAGATCTGCCTTAAACTCCCGGTACTATTTTCTGTATTTCTTGAGGGGAATAGTAGCCCCTGGGTGGTATGGAGGGTAGCCGAGGGCACAGCAAGGTAAACTTGTAGTTTTGAGTAGTTATGAAGCCTTAACAGCTACACATCTGCAGCAATGGTCCTGTTTTCTCAAAACGTTGATTTCCATGTGCTGAGAAGGGAACTTGGAGAAACACTTTGCTTTCTGGCTGATTACATACTGTACTAGGCTCTTGTGGTCTAAGTCCTTGGGATACAGTTGAGGGCAGTTCTTTAAAATCAGGGAGAAAGAGAGAGAGGAAAGGAGAAATGACATCAAACTTATTTTGCCCCACTCTTGATGTTTGGGAGCTCCAAACCCAGTGTGATGCTGGAACAGCTTAAAAGCAGCAGCTGTGTTACAAGTATGAGCAAAATAAGCAAATTGGTATGAGGAAAAGGGTCTGACATGTGAGGAATAAATTTCAGATGGGAATTTTCAGGGATTAACAGTTGGCCCTCACAGGCATCTGTGCACTGAGTGCTGCTGCCCATGTGTAAAATGAAGGGAGAGGAAATAATCCCATGTGTCAAGAGTAAAGAAAGTAATGCTTATTATATCTTTAAATCAGTATTAAAGTAGTGGTGTCTGAGGTTGTGTGAACAGTGCAATTCTGAATTATTTGTCTTTCTTACTGAGATTATATAGTTGAGTTGTGCCTGAATTGGTTTTAATTCAGTGTCTAAAACTCGTAACTTAAATTGCTTGTAGAGGGTGTTTTTCTTTTATAGGCTCTGTAAGCAACTTAGTATTACACTTGTATTACACTGATCATGGGAAAACCAAATCTTACTGGTTTCTTCCTGTTTAATACCTTTGGGAAACTATTGAAAGCACACAAAAAGCAATGCAAGTCTTCTGTGTAAATGGGAGTTGGCTACATGTCTTTTCAGATAGATGTGAGCTGTACTGTGCTTCTGCTTCTGTTCCTTCATTGTTTCTTTTGAAATCTGGGTACAGAACTCATGGTCTTGAAAGAGCAAGATTGGTGACTTGGAACTGAACGAAGGCACACAAAATTAGAATCCTAGTCACCTTATCTGCATCTTCACTGTCAGCCATTCCCTAGACAAGGACTTCATCTCTGCCCTTCTCTACTTCCCTCCCCCTGCCCCTGTCTGGTGTATTAATCATTATGACGGCATTAAGGAAAGATCTCTGTCTATTAGACACAGTACAGGCACAGTACAGTCATATGTATGAATGAAGGACCTTTCTGTGCTTCATGGGTTTACAGTGCGCTTAAAAATGTGCCTCTTCTTTAGGTATGTATCTGAACTTGACAAGCGTGTGCAAAAACTTGATACAAATGGAGGTTGCAGAGTAAAAAGCCTTGTCATAAAAGCCTGTGATTGCAGAGCCCTGACCATCTGCCAGGAAGAGCATCATCCTCAGTTGCACTTCCAGCAAATGAAGGGAATGCTCAGTCCCAGGCCACAAATTGGGCAGTGGCACTTAGTCCCAACACTTTACATGCCTTACTGAAGTCGTACGTCTAAAAAGAAAGTATGGCCAGATGAGGTCATTTAGTATTTTTTATCTTTAAAGTGAGTTTTACCTATATAGTTCAGTAATAAACATCCTGACGTGTTGGGTAAAGCACACAGCTAGCTCCTGGTTGGAGGACTCTGGAGATGGAAGGATTTATATTTCCTTTTGAATTCTCAGTGGTTTCTGAGGGTTTATGTTCAGAAGGTGTCTTAATTTGAACTAGTTTGAATTCAGCTTACAGGCTGGCTGCTTGCTTTGTGGGTTTCCCCCTCTCATTTAAGTGCCCCAGCTACGAGATATGCCTTGAATAGGAGATACTTTCTTAGGTCCCTGTGGGTGTTTGGGCACTGTGATCAGATTATTGCCAAGACAGCAGTGCTAGTTAACAAATTTAACTCTGTGCTAAATATCTCTTTCAATTCCTGAATGTCCTGAATGGCTTCCTATTTTTCTTCCTTCTTTCTTGCTTTACCATAGCTGGTTGGTTGGGGTTTTTTTTAAGGCGAGGACATTAGACACTGCATGAAGCACTGCTATTTCTGCATTCTTTTGTAAAAAACACCACAATTGCAAAATAGTAGAGGGAGTAACTTCGTCCAATACAAATCAGTTAGCATTTGATTTGTTGTGACATTAGAAATTGAGGTAATGTTGCTTGCCTAGTAATGAAAGTCCCCTTTATTCAGTGCTACCCTTCCTATTTGTACAGAAGGGGAGACAAGATCCAGTTCTACATGCAGGTAGATGAATGAACATGGTGCAGAGAGATCACATCCCCTTCAGAATGGAGAAGGAACAAACTGTTTAAACCGTAGAGGCTGGCACTAACCTGGCAGTGAGAATTACTAGTAAAACTCTCTTGTATCTGGCATATTGTACTGAAAGCAGCCTAATCTATTTATGCAAGTTCCCTGCCAGTGTGCTAGGATTAAATCTGAGTTATTGTGGTGCAGAAAACATTACTTTAATTGCTTTTGCAGTGCAGCTTGGTTTTTCCTGACACATGTCAACTAAAGCCTTAAATGCTGTTCTATTGGTCATCTCGTTTACAGTGATTGGAAGGTATAAAGCATGATGCAAACATTACAGTGAAGAAGTTAAAGTCTCTCAACCTGGCTAGCACTAGATTTTTTAAAACCTGTGTAGAATATAGCTGTGTTTTAGGAGCATGCCAGTATGGGTATGCTTCCAGGAATAGCTACTAAGGATTAACTATTCATGCAGATGCTTTCATTCTTAAGCAATGTTGTGTTTTTCCTTTTCCTACAGCAGGTAATTGGAGCATTCATGGGGAGCCCTTCAATAATTTGAAGTAAGAAAATGCATATCAAGTGTCAGATGAAAATCTCAGGAGGGTAGAACTTTGCGAGACAAGCTGTGTAGTTTGTTGCATTGCTAAAGGCTTCTCCCTCCTCTTTTTTCCTCAAATGAATGCAAGTTAAAATTTTCTATTTTAAACTACCTTTTCCCTGTGTTGTGTCCCAGCCACTTCATGGGCTCTGAGGAGTGACTTGAGTGGATGGTTTTGCCTCTGGCAACTCCCCACAGGTTGGCATGTAGTGTCCTCACTGCTCCCTATCCTTCATGTTTGAGAACTGCTTCTTTCCAATTTAGTGACAAACTTGGAAATCAGACCACCATTTTGTTAGATACTGCTAGGGAAAAATCATCCACATACATATAATGTTGTGGAAGGAAATTAGAAGCACGGAGTTGGGCAGTTGTGTTTCTGTGTGATCCTGAAGATGTGCTGTGCTGCAGATGGAGAGCACAGATCCACATCTGTTAGTTGTGAAGTGACTTGGACCCTTTCTGTGGCTGTACAGTGGCAGCACACAGAACAAAATCCCAGGGCTGGCAGGATGAAGGGGTTTTGGAGAGGGAGGGCAGAGAAGTCTCGGGCTGCGATGTGCTATTATGAAAAGCCTGAACTGCAGATGGCTTGAAAAACGTTTTTGTGGGGAGATGTGGATTTTAGATCTGGAGCTGGCTTGGACAAGCAACCCTGAACTCTGCTAATGGGTTACAGGCAGTCTGTCATGATCAGAAACATTCCTTTAACCCCTCTGTCCCTACATTCCCCTGGGCATTTCTCTGTCTCCCTAAGGACTGCCCAGCCTTGTTCATGGTCTTGGCTAAATAATGACGATTGCCAACATTTTAAGAGGGCTCTTGTGTCAAATACTGTCAAAGCTAGAGAGGCAGAAGGAAAAGCAGAAATCTGTGGAAGCCTTCAAGGCTTTTACTGTGAGTCAGAAACTAGAAAGGACATCTGTACAGTGCAGTGTAGTTAATCCAGCCTGAGTCCCAGTACTGTCCTACAGAGGCAGGAGAGAGGAGAAACCTTTACCCAGATAAAACTGGAATTAATACAAGGATTTTGTTAACTTGTGAATTGAGCCAGATATGCTAGCTTCGGACAGAGGGACGTTTTTGAATTCAGAGGCACATAGTTGACCTTCAGCAGATGTAGAGACCTTATTTCTTGTTTTCTTAGGTGTGTTGGTGTGAGGAAAAACTTCTGTGACAGAGACGTCAGCTTAAATGTTTCCCCTATTACTGTCCTGGGCGTCCTCAGTTCTTCTGGATGTTTCTAAATGGTAGTCAAAAAATGTTGCGGTGATGCTAATTTTGGAAATTGGATGCACCACCAAACTTGTGTCACTGTGTATCTTAATAAATGGTTTTATTAGTACATGTTAATGACATGATATTGCTTCTATTCTATTAAGCATTCTATTCTATTGAGTATTCTATTGAGCAGCCTTATGTTTTAACTCAGGGGATTTTTTTTCTCTTTTTTCTTCTTTCTAAGTTTGTTGTAACCTTTTGTAACTAGTTTAAAAATGTGTACTTTCTGATTTTTTAACCCCTCAGTGGATGTCAGGCGGCTTGGATCCAGTGCTTTAGCAGATAAACATACTTGGAAACTCTAAGATTGAGTCATGTTAACTGGTGTTAACTCCCCCCAGTGCTGTGCACCTCTTGCTCTTTCCTTCTTCCTTAGAAGCACAGTTAAGCCCTGGCCTTTAATTATTTACTCAACAGTCCTGACAAGCAAAAGCAGAGCTGGTTCTCTAGATGGATTTCTGAAATGTAGCACATTTTTGGGTAAATATCTTGAGTATCTTCAATGAAGATGAAAACTTGAGTATGCTTAGGTACTTGCTAGCCCCTTTTTTTTCCTGTCCTCTCTCACCTGGGGTGGGAACCAGCTGCTGTCTAAGCATGGGGCTGATGCCCATAGTCCAGGCACATACCTTTTGAGTACAGCACCTTGCTGTACACGTTTTTATGTACATGGTTTTATTTATTGATAAAATATTTAAGCTGTGGCACTGTTTCTTCAGACAGCTGCCGGTGAACTCCTGCATGCTGGGAGCAGAGATTGTCCCTGTGTACTAGATGTGGGTATACAATACAGAAAGCCATGCTAATTAACACCTGGGCAGCAGTCTGTATTGTAATAACACTTCCCTTGTGCCTGCCCATGGAGTGTGTTGTAAGGGTGCTGCTTTTTGACTCCAGCCACACCATCCTCCTTGGGGCTCTCCCAAGTGTCGGGCCAGTGATAGCACTAAATCTTGCAGTGTAGATAAATACAACCCAGCTCTGTAGATAAAAGATCAACACAGAGGTTAAGTCGCATCCTGTGCTCATCTGAGAACAGTCTCTGATAATCTGCTGCAGTGGCTGGAGCAGTTGCAAGTGGCATCTCCCACTGCACCTCCCTGGCTAAAGGCAGGAGTGATGGGGAAATGTGGGGCATGGTGAGGTGGATGCTGTGCTGCAGCTCCCCGTGTGAGGACTGCCCTGGGCTCTGTCCCTCTGCTGTGGCGTGATTCCTGCCAGCTCCAAAATGGGAAGTAGCCCAAGGCTGCTGCTGAGCTAACAGCTCCTGCTCTTTATCAGGGCCAGCAGCCTTGACAGAGTGCTGTGGGGCGGGGGGTGCTGCTTAGGGGACTGGAAATAGCATGTCTGCTTGGCACAGTATTGAGCAAGCCCAGGTGGGGAGTTGGTGCTAGGTAAATGCTGGGCAGTAACTGCCTACAGAGTGCTAATATGCCTGTATATACAAATTCTGAGGCTTAAACTCAGCATCTGTTCAGTTCAAACAAGCAAACAGATGTTTAATAGGTATTTCCACACTGTTTTATCTTGAAAGTGCAAATCAGTCCCAACTGTGAAAGCACTTTGCTATCAGTAAGCTTTCTGCACATCATTCCTAAAACATAGAAAATGTCTTAATTTAATGTCTCCTGTAGATTACTTGAATTTATATATGTATGTAATTTAAGCTGTCATGGTTAAATGTATGCAAGCGGATGTATGAAAGGAATACAGTTCCTGTATGTTTTTGGAGTTCAAACAAGGAGTGAGGAATAGTCAGAATAGGTAAATAAATTCCTTTTTGTCTTGAGATAATTTCTGAGATGCAGGCTTCTGTAATCTTTGACTGGTTTTGAGTATAACCTGCTAGAGAAGTTCCTGTAATTCTCATTGACAGCTTTTTCGTACCTGGTGGGGACTGTACACGAGTGCTGAGCAAACAGTAGCCAGGAGATGCCCTCACCCACCCTTTTTCCTGCTGTCTGAAAATGCCCTCTTTATGAGAGAAAGAAAGCATCACCTGCCTTCTGCTGTGTGGGCTTGGGGTTTTTGTGTTTACTTCACGGAGGTGGTGGTTGTCAGTGGTCTCACTAGCTAATCAAATTGCTTTTTATTTCCTGCTTTCTGCAGTATTTTCAGTATTCTGCTGAGTTCATTCGAGGGGTGCTGGTAAATCTGTTGAGGCGTGCAATCTTCTGATTTCCCACTCTCCTCGTCTGCCAGGATGAGCTCCTGGGCACCAACAACATCCTTCTGCAGTGACTGGGTTGTGGGGGAGTGGGGAACCCCTTCCTTGCTGAGAATAATTATCTAGAAAAGTTTAACTTTTGCTGGCTTCACAATTTTATGTTTAAAGTGTGCGGCATTGACCATTTATTCCATGGGAAGAGGAGAAGGGTGGTATAAATATGGATT
The DNA here is from genome assembly GCA_008694505.1 of Cyanoderma ruficeps. Lineage (NCBI taxonomy): Eukaryota > Metazoa > Chordata > Aves > Passeriformes > Timaliidae > Cyanoderma > Cyanoderma ruficeps. Next base: position 11,860,480 of record VZDJ01000623.1, read on the forward strand.
TTCAGTCAGCAGAAGGGCTTAGATGATGATGCAGTAGAACTGGTAAGACTGGTGGTGGGAAATACTTGTTTTCTGTAGTTTCCCCAAGTTTGTGGAAGTGTATTCTGTACACTCACATTTGATTAGCTTTCATTCACTTATTTTGGTAATCTGATGCTGAAGGAGGCATGTAGAGTTGTTGATACTTGCATCTTGCATATTTCTCATATGCTTGTTTCTTTACTGCCCCAGAAATCAGTTGGTGCATTTAAATGACACACAAAAAAAAAAAAAAAAAAAAAAAAAAGTCCTTTTGANAAAAAAAAAAGAAAAAGTCCTTCTGAACTTTCAGTATGTTCTGGCTTTCTTATAGGCTGGTCCAGGGACCATCATCATGGCTTCAGGAGTCCAGGATTTTAACAGAACAGAGTCTGACAGACTGAATGAGATCAAAGGTCACCTGGAAATAGCCTTACTGGAAAAACACTTCTTACGTAAGTATAAAATGCTTTGTAGAGAGGAATGGTTTAGGCCTTCTGAAACAATGTTGCTCTGACTGTAGAAGTTGGCATCAGAATTTTGTGGTGTGCTGAGGTGCAGGTAGTATGTGGGTTTATGCTTCCGTAAGAAGAACTTAAAAGCATTCCCAGGGTTTCTGGGTCACTTGAGTATTTTTTTCCTCATTGCATTCCTCACAACAAACTCACTATGTGACAAAAGCTGCGTAGTTGAAGTCTTGATGTTGACATCTCCATGTTGTCCTAAAACTAAGTCAACCTTAATGTGCCTGCAATAGGTATTTTTCTTTCTAGTAGTAATTGCTAGGAAGAGACTTATGAAGTTCATTTTTGTGGCAGCTCTTTCAACAAATAATACATCTTAAAACACAGGTCTCTTAACATTATATGTATTATTGGTGAGTGATGTAAGAAATACAGAGAAGAGTGTAGATTTCAAGTGTTAGTTGTTTGAGTTTATGCTTATGTATGTATGAATGTATGTGTGTGTAATGAGAAAAAGTTGTCATTCATGGCTAGAGGCAGCTGCAAGATTTTGGGGATTTTATCTCAGCAGGTCTGAACTGTTGATTTTTAAGACAGGATAGTTAAAAACAGAAAAATGGAAAACAAAATAACTTGATAGAAGTAGAGATCTCTGTAATGAACCAATGAGAATTCTTGCTCAGTTGCTTCCCAAAATGGCCATTTTAACATTTTAGTTTTGAACTTCAGAGTATGAGGGTTGTTTTTGTGTGTTCAAAGCTTGTCAGGTATTTTCTAAGGGGTAGAAATAACAAGGCTATAGATTCTGTTCAATTTCTAGACTATAATCCAATGACAAGACTTAGGTTTTTATCTTCAGCATCTTCTTAAGGATTTGTCATTAATTTTCTGTGACTTGTTTTTTACTTGGCAATATTTCTTTGATATGTTTTCCCCCCTTGATGTGTATAAGAGGGAGGCCTGATAAAGGAGACTGGGCGGGAATTTATAACAAGCTGCTGTCAACTTCATCCGATATCTGGAAGAGGTATCATGGTTGGAATGTCAAGCAAAAACTGAAAGATCTGTTTGACTTGCCTTGTTAGTTTCAGTTATTTACTTGATTTTTATTTAACTATTAAGTACAGAGTTACTATGTACTCTTTCCATCCCCAAAGACACACCACTTAAGCTCTGTTATAGAATTGTTTTTTAAACTAGATGGGACACATGTGATTTCTCGATGCAATCTAATGTGCCACAGAAACAATAGGATTTAGCAGAACTGATTTCTCATTTGAAGTAGGATGTGCTTTTTGATGTAAAAACATAACAGGGCTCCCAAGCATTTCCATGGCTGGTGAATTCATTCTCCTTCTTAGTATGTTCTTACAGTAACTAAATGGGGCACACAGGTTTGTGAATATTGGTAGTCTTCAGGTTCCTGCTGTAATTTGAAAACCTTCTGATCAACTGTTACTGAGCTGAATCGGTTTTCCTTTGTGCAGAGCTTTGTAGTAAACTCCAAGGTGAAGGATAAATAAGTTCACCCTTTTGTATAAACTTTGAGTAGATTTTTGGAGGTTCAAGCCAGTGAGGTGGTTCAGCTGGGTGGCTTGGGGCAGCCAGGGATGTCTCCAGCCCTCACCTTTTCGGCAAAGCCTGACATTCGCTGTAGCTGAAATTACTGACTTGTCCTGACAAATTGGTTGTAACTCCGTACGTAAAAACAAGAGTAAGAATCATAAACTGGTTGTGAAATAAGTGAGATAAAGCTTATCCCTTATTTGGCCGCTTTCCATTCAAAATTTTGGGATGAAATAGATCACCATATTTGTCAGTTGTAGTGAAGTAGGAGTTCAGCTTTTGCATATGGCTCTTGAGTTCTTTCCTTTTCTTATTCCTTCTCTTTTGAGATTTTTTGATACTAGAAATGCATCTTTATTGTTTTCTTCCCAAAAGTGAACTAATGGTGTGCAGAAAAACATTCTTGAAATGAGCAGTTTGTTCACTTCAGTTTGCCCTTGGAAGAAAGCCTGGTCATTATTTTTTTAAAACCCTATCACTGCAGTAGGTATTTTTCAGGAAGGCTAGTTGCTCTACAGTATTTCCATACTATTTTTAACTACATAATTCCTTAAGGACACCTTGCTATGATTGTGGTTTTGCATAATGTGTTTGCCATATCCGCGTACTCCCATTTTCCTCCATCTGGGCATGCAAAAATCACAGCAAATGCTAGTTAGTGAGGGAAATATCTAAAGTTTCCTGCGTTTACTTTTTAATGTGCTGTGGTTCTACTTGTTACCAGCTTGATTCTGACTTTTTTTTTGGTCTCTTCTATACTTCTATTTGTATTGGTGTCATTAGCCAAGATGTTTAAGGAGCAAGGTTTCCTCTCAGCTGTACATCATGTGTAATGTACACATACATTACACAGCTGCAAGTCAATGTGAATTTGTAATTTGAAGTGCCTGGCTAAAGTTTTTCTCTAAACTCCATTCAACTGTTAATAGGCACAAGCAATGGGTGCAGTTTGGCTGAGTAGTACAATCAGTGAAGCACGTCCCAAACCTAACTGTAGCCTCTACAAACTGCAGAGGAAATCTGGAGCAAGTAGATATGGAGACAAGCTGTTGTCTCTGAAGAGGAAATATCTTCATCTGAGATGCCTGTCTTCTTTAGCAAAGAGATAATCTAACCCAGAGATGTGAAGATGGAGAGGAATTGCTTGTGCAGCGTGTGCAGAGCTGTAAATGCAAATAAAACTTGTCTGGAAATGCAAGGGATTTAAGCTGCAGACTGACGGGAGGATGAGGCATGCGGAGAAAGGGATCTTGGATAATGTCTTAAGCAGGGGGGAGGGATCATCTGATTCTTCCAGCCAAAGGGGCTAAAGTTGCTTTTCCTGTCTGTGTGGGAATGGTCTTAATCTCTTTGATCTAATGGCTCATTCTGAGCCTTATTATAGGAATGCTGAAAATACGCCTGTTGGGTTTGTGGTATTGGTGTGGGTTCCTTCAGAAAAAAGTTTTGGAGCACCAGCTGAATGAAGAGTGCAAAGGGCTTAGTCTGCTGGAGTTTCTAGTGCATGTGGTTGGAAAAAGCTTTGTCGTGGAGCTGGGACAATCAGAATCATTTATTTCTAAAGGACTTCCTGTTATTATAACCTAGTTTTTAATACAAGTGAACTCTGCCTTGGGCTAGTTGAGGGCTCAGTTTGGGAAGGCAACTACTGACCCAGGACAGTTAGATTGATAAGCTAAGATTAGTAGTGGTTTTAGTGTTTCCATTTCAAAACCTAGTTCAAAACCTTAATAAAAAAGAAAATCGTGCTTGCTGTTCTTGCATTTGAAAGACAAAACAACCAACAAAACAATCTTTCTGCTTTTGCACCTTTCTTGTTTGAGGTAAACACCTTGCTTCCTGTTACTTCCTGTGCCTGCTTATAGGGGTCAGTTTTGGAGATATCTGGGCTCTTGTCCTGGTGCCACAGGGTGCTTTGTAGGCACTCATGCATCCTGTGGTTTACATGACATATTAGCTAATTCTAATTCAAGGGTGTTGAAGCCTTTTGTAATGCAGAATTCAGCAGCTCAGGAAAGAGGAGTTGGTAGCACCAGCTGGGAGTGAATAAACCAGGTGACTGTTAGAGAAGAGGGTTAGTCATGAAATGGTGAATCAAAGGAACCTCACATGAGGATGAGGAGTACTAGAAGGAAGTATAATCCTCTCGGACAAGGGTTTTTGCATTCCACTCCATACAGCACTCTGTGGCAGGAGTCTTTAAGGCATTACCAAATTAGTGGTTTCAGTCATGATGTTTATAGCACATGACAGAAGAGGTTGGGATTATGCTGCTTTCCCATTGAAATGTCTGCTCTGGCACACTGTTGATCCTCGTGCCTTTTTGAACCATTATATGTGACTAACTCCACAGTATTTTCTCTGGCTCCCACTTTCTGATATAAATGACCTGATGATTCTTTTTAAGAACAGCCTAGCAGAATACTGACTTTATGAAAGTAGAGCTCTAGAAAACTATACATGTTTCTCAGGCAGAACTGGCATGTTGGAAAGTGTTAAACCTCAGATGCCAAGCATGTGCTGACCAGCAGAAGGCCTATGCTGAGAAGTCCAGTTCTGTACAGAAATGCTAATACCTCCTCAAACAATCCCCGTAATTGTATGCAACAAATAGCAAAGCTGCGCCAGAGTCTGATTACCAGCTGTGTTCGAATACCTTTGGTTTAATTTCTCCTGATGTGAGGGTCACACCAGCTGCAGTAGCAGAGCTAGAGAAAAGCAGAAGAATGGATTCACTGCATTGGTTTTGCTGTTTTCTTACTGACCTAGCAGCCTGTAATCTGAACCTTAAATTCAGAAATCTTGAAGCAGAACCTCGAGCTGATTTGAGCTGATTCACATAGCATATGAAGACCCTGGCAAGAGAGTAGGCAGCGGCTGTGTTTATCTGAGATACCCAAATACCAGATGTATTAATACATAATAGCCATTCCTTACTACATGGTCAAGCATTGGCCAAGGGATCCTTGTGCTGCACCACAGGCTCTGAAATAAAGTGTGTGGCAGTGGAGCTTACCCTGCGTTTCTCGCATCCTTTACTCCTTCCTATGAACTTCTTTTCTTCCAGTTTAAAATTCTGGACTCTATACCACTAAAAACGTGTCCCTGGGAGGTTTACATGTCTCTTTTGAGATTGTAGTGTTTCTCTGATGAAGACTGGTTTGCCTGTGGTGACTGGTGGAGAATTTTGCATGTTTATCCTGGGCACCCAGAGATGACACAGTAAAAATACGTGAGTCCACGCTTTGCTATAGAGCTATCTCTTCACCAGGGCTGCTCTCATTTGCATAGTAACAAATTTTTAAATTTTCCTAGGTCTGACTTCTGTCTGGGAGGCTTCTCAAAAACTACTGAAAATTTCTTATGAGGTGTAGGAAAGGTTTCGCTTATACCCAAAGATACTTATATTATATACTGTCTATGTTGAGTTCATTTATAGCTTTCCTGAGCAAAAAAGAAACCCTCCAAAATTCTGGCTTCATTTTCCTGGAAACACTGTTGGAAGGGGCAGTCATGAGCAGTGTAGAGCATTTGTTTGGGGGTCAAGAGGCCTCAGTGCAGACTCATGAGCATTCAGATCTCCATTTCTTATCTTCAAGGACTCTGCTCTGACTAGTGGAGGACATAGGTTGGGCTTTTGCTCGCTCTCAACTTGGCTTCCAAAAGCATGAGGCTCCTGAGACCAGGGGGGAGGGAAAGGATGTGACTCCATCCCAGTACTCCCAGGCTGCAGTCCTGGGCTGATCCTTGGTCTGAGCCTGGCTTGTGCAATCTGCCCTTGTCATTGGACAATGCATGTACCTGATGATGTAGGTGATGATGGTGTACATGATGATGTCCACATGCTGGAGGATCTTGTATTGTCACGTTGCCTTTTTATCAGACTGATGAACCAAAATGCAGCACAGTGCTCAGAGGGATGTATTGGAGCCTTGAACAGATACCACCTACACACTGTGTTATGTATGTGGGTTGTGCTTGTTTCTGCCCTTTTTTTGTGTGCCCAGCTTGGCTTTATAAATTGCAGAGAGAATGTGAAAACCCAGGCAGGGCAATGGTGAGCACTGTTGTGCCTCTCCCTTTTGTATAACTGGGATGGAGATTTTGGGAGCTGCATGTGGAACCTGCATTTCCCTGCTCAGCTTAGTAACACAAAAGCCTTGGAAGAGCCTGCTGCTATTCCTAAGCCAGACGTTGTTTCAACATTTATAGACTGTTTCACTTCTGCCAAAACCAGAGTGAAAACCATTCCTGCTATAATGACAACATTTTTGCAGCTCTGTTTATTTTAGGTGGCTTTTGCAACACTTCAGGCATTTTTATTCTCTGAAATTTCTGAAAATTCGTAAAGCAGCAGTATTTTTCATTACTTTTAGCTGACCTTTTAAGTGTATCTACCAATACAAAACTTTCCACTCAGTGTTTTGAGAAGGGGGTCTGTCTCAGTAAGCTATATTTTCAGGAAGTGTAATTTAAAATCCTTCCCTAGTGAAGGGGAAATGATCCTGGTCTGTGTCTATTACAACATGATAAAGCTCCACTGAAAGAACTAAATGTAAATGTAGTTACTAACTGGTAGTTATCATAACTATTTTGTACAAACCTTAGTAATGCCATCTTAGCTCTTTCTAGCCTCACCCACTCCAAGTAGGACATAACAGGAATGGTGAGAGAGGAGGCTGGAACAGTTTGCACAGAGGAAGAAGACTTTTCCAAATATCATGTGTTTTGTAAATCAGTCTTCCTGATCATATGAAAGAGAACACTTTATATGAAACTCTTGCTGTTCAGGTGAGGAGAAGAGTATCAGTGAATATTAACTGAGAGAGGATGATGGCTCAGACTCAGCCTTTCCTCCACTCTCTCTGGGTCGGAGTTGGCTTATTTCCTATCAGCAGAGCAGGAGCCCACGCTGCTCCCCGCCCTGTAGGCGTATGCAAAGAGGCTCAAAAATTGGTCCTCTAAAGCTCTGCTTAGTTCATGTGCTGGGGCAGGAGCTCTGTCTTTGAAAGAGCAAAGATTAGCAAATAGGAATGATGGAAACAAAACAAAGCAAAAAGCGATTGTTTAACTGCCAAACCCGTGTTAAAGATTTTAAAGGGAAATTGGCATGACTGGTTCTGAATATGACAGGTCACTTCTTTGTTTTGATGTGTGCAGACTTAGCTGGAGAAAGGTGATATTAAAAATGTGGAGTTTATATTTATCTGTATCACTTCTCCACTCTACCAAAACGTCTATGTAAAACAGAGCAGAGAGGAGGAAAGGATATGCACTCAATAAAGATGCTTAATCTTTAATGATTCTGTCTGCCTTTTGGCATTTTATGACACCAATATTCCTATTAGAAAATCTTTTTTGTTATGTTTTCTGTATGCAAACAAGCAAGAGGCTTGACCACAAGGAAAAGCCATTAAATTGACAAATCAAGTTGATCACAAGCACAAGCGCAAAAAAAAGAGAAGAGTTCTTCCAGACCCATTGTTGTCCAGCTTTGGTAGGGCTATGGAGAACAAGAGTGCTGGTATCCATTTTGACAAAGGACATTTTTAGGTTCTTCCTTCATAAAATCCTAAGAGTAATCCTCCTAAGCAGTGAGCTTTAGGATTCCCAGGTGATGTGTGGAAGTCCAAGCATGAAAGGTGAGATGACATTAAACAGTGACTTGAAGAAGAAAGGACAGTTAATGAAGTGGAGCTGGTAGAGTGATGGCTTAAGTAAGCACTTTGGCAAGCATCTGGCATGCAAAGAGAATATCTCACAATGTCTAGGATCAAAAGTTAATGTTTTATCTGAAATCTTTCGGGTAGATTTTTGTTAAGTTCTTTGGCAATCTCCGTGGTTCTCACATCACTGATGGGAAAAACATGTGCCTTGGAGAATCATGGATTGGAAGAACAGGTACCAAATAATGCGCAATTAAGCTGTATCTAGTTACAGCTATGAATTGTCAGCATGTCTTCAGAGGAGTATGTAGATTGCAGAGTAACTGTAAGCAGGAAAAAAACAGGTTAGGGAATTCCATTGCGGGTTCTTCCTCCATCACTGCTTGTTGGTCAGACAATGTTCTTTCTTTGTTTTTGCTTTATCATAAGTGATGGAGCCGTTCCATGTCTTTCACAGCACTGCCATTTGCTTCTGGTTTTTAGGGTGAAGACTAAAAGCTCTTCAGTGTCTGTGATGGTAAAAATAGATCTGTTTTCAAACTCCTGGCACTCCTGACATTAGTAGTGCAATATAATTGGTTTACTTGGGACAAAGTTAACATGCTTGCTTTCTGTAGGAATTGGAAGTCTGGTAAGGGTGGAAACTGCCTGCCCTGGAGACAACTCCCTGTGTTTGGCTCCATCAGCACAACTGGTGAGATCCAGATTGAAAGTGTGTGGTTGGCGTTTAGTGTGTTTAGTAACAATTAAATAACCTACTTAAACTCCAGTAATGTTCAAAGGGTTGTAAGGAGATTTACCATGATTAAAATAGATGTTGATGCGTTATTTTTGTCCTGTTAAGTACTGGTGTTTCCCCATGTAAATATGATGGGGTTGCACATGTGCTTTTTGCCACTTCTAGTTTTTAACTGAGTTTCCTTAGATTTAACTAAACTGAATTCAGGCAGCTAGAAACAGTGACTGGTGCTCTCTAGTACTGTTCTGAAAGAAGTTTTTGGTCACTTTGTCCCAGAGGGGGATTTTGCAGCATACCTGTAGGTCTAGGGAGAAATGGTATTATATAAACAGCTATGAAGAGGCTGCCTAATCTACCTCCAATCCTAGGATTAAGGGAAACATCTGCTTTGCTGCACAAGCAGTTTTGAATTAGAAATCCAACATTCTGCCACGTCCTTCTAGCCTGGTGTATCATCCTTCTTCTCTAAACACTATTCACATTCTGTTTAGTCTCACCAGAACTAAATACTTGGGTGTTTAAGTGCTTTTTATCAGAACATTTCTTACAGGTGTGTATTCTGAGGAGTAAGCTGAAATTTTTCATTTGCTGTACTGGCTGATGCCGTAAGATGATGCAACAAAACACTGGCTGCTGCTGTCTTTTAGCAGTTATATGGTATCAGATAAGCTTTTTGAAATGTTAAGTCTTTCAGTTTCAGTTGTCAAATCCTTAGAGTTCAGGTGCGACAGTTCCATTATCCACTTCATAGAGGATAAAATGCTGTAGAAAAACTGAAATGGGTAAGATTTTTTGGTAACATCAGAAATACATCACTGCTGATGGTGTTTACTATGGGGTCAATTCTCCTAGGGTTTACAGTGCAGTAATATGTGTAATAATTACTGTCATTGAAACACCGCTGTTGCCTTGTCCTACAGACTTTTATAGCTTGTTTTAAAACAGCAATAGCATCCAGATATTGTCCTGCTTTTCTACACAAGTTGACTTTGCTAGAGAGATTCTAAAGCATTTTTTCAGGGTCATACCTGCTGTCACAACCTAAAGGGTTACCCGGTGTGTAGGTATTTAGAGGTTGTGACTGAGTTCATAGGCTTCTGTAAGACTCAAGGGCATGGAGTTTTTTTTACTCTAAATTCTCTACTTTATTACAGATTGCAACAAAAATCACAGCTAGCAACTATGCTTATGATTTATAATTCAAATATATATGTAGATATGTATATGTATATAAAAATACATATTGAGCTGTTATAAATTCATGGGAGCAATCAGTAGCATGGCAGCAACCGAGTAGGTATATACTGTTAAAGGTAAAGGCTACTACAAACTTTTCACTAATGAAGTGAACTTTCCAGTAAAACCACAGGAATTATGATGGATTATTTATATGCACATATACAAATGTTTACATTCATACCAGTATCAGGCTTATTGGAGAGATGTTAGAATGGGCCAAACCATCCCAGATGTGGAAGGACAAACCAAACTGTCCTGGGTCAGGGTCCAAGATCTCTTAGAGAGTTTGTGTGAAGAGTTCATCCTGTTTAGGAAAGGAAAAGTATGTGCAGCATGCAAAGTTCTTGGAGTGAGAAGTTTTGTTTTGGATAAAAATTAAGTAATATCAGAGAGAAATAAGGAAGTGTACGACACTACTGCTTCAGAGGCCAGTAGATCCTGTCAATTTCTATATTTCACCCCCAACAGATGTTGTTTTCTTTTCTCTCAGGCCAATTATTATTTTTCTACACTGTTTTCTTTTTCTTGCAGATGTAACAGCCAATGGCAGTTACCAAGTCTTACTTTCTTAGGCTTTTTTCCTTGTTTTCAGACTATTTTTCACCTTTTCAGATGATAAGTAGCTGTTGTGGTTCCTTGTTTTTGTGCTTATCAATGGTGTCTCAGGGTGTCTCAGGTTTCTACGTACTAGTCTGTGCATTTCAGAGATGCCAGCTGCACTTCTACACAATACTTCTGGTTCCCAGGCCTAGTTCCCAGGCTTGCCAGCATTTTGTCTGTCAGTATTTGAGTGGAAACTTTCTTCTTTTTGTAATTTCCCCGCTCTAACCAGGTCACCTTTATGGCTGCTCACTTCACCTGAATGTCCAGCAAAGACATGCGCTGAGCCTCCAGCAATATTCTAATGTTTCTTGCCCTGGAGAAGATAGTGAGCTGTGATGGATATGCCTGGGAAGGAAGTGATGGAAACTGATTAATCTGGAAGCTTGAAGCTTGACCTTTTATGTTTTACTCTTTTATATGTGTGCAGAGTGGGGAGAATGTTTGAGTTTTGGCTGACTGAGGATGAAATCCAAGGAGCCCTCCATTCTCATCATCAAGGAGGGTACTCATCTGTAAAGCTCAGTAGATAGATACCATGGTGAAGTGTTCTTACAGATTCTTCTCAGGGGTCTGTGACCTCTGCTCTTTGTAGCTGGCTTCACTTTCTGTAGGAAATTTGCTTTACAAGTGTAGTTCAACTTGTCCAAATGGTAGATTATTTCAGGGGAGAGAGCAAGGAAGAACTTTCCCCCCTTCCTGCCTCTGTGGCTTCTGTTGCTTAGCAGACTTAAGAGTATTTAACTAACTGAACACGAAGGTTTTACAGTGCCAGACCACACTGCTGCCAAAGTAGCAACAAATACTGCTTTAAAGACTTGATGGGGTGGATTTGAATTGCAGTCATGTAAAATGTGAAATGTGAAGCTATGACAATCCTTAAGAGTTGGATGTTGTCTTTTTTTTGGCTTGTTTTGTAGGAGTTTTGCCTCTTTCACTCTGCACCCTTTAACTCTGCCTTTTTCCATGAAGAATATTTGGCACTGCTTGTCCTCTTTGGAGGACAAGAGGTAAAATTTCTGGAGGTTTTGTTTTGCTTTTAGTAGTACAAGATGTAGCGCAGTCAGAACAACTGGAATTAAGGAAGCTGGAAGATCTGACTTTCAAGGACATTGAGGTTAATTTATAATGTGTGTGGTTTACTTATGTACACAAAATGCATAGTCACTTCCTCTTTAATAAAACAAAAAATGCGTAATGAAGATTTTTTTTCCCTGTAATGGTCTTGAGAAGATAAGATCTTTGTCAAGCTTTGGAACTTTCTGTGGTATCTTCATGATATTGCACAAGCTCCAGTGCCTTTGAAGTGCAACAGATGTTTCCCCTCAGCAGTGTGCAGGCTCTTGTTCTGGAACAAGGCAAGCCCTTGAAAGTAGGGTAAACTAATTATAAATGTAGTTTTCTTGCTGGATTTAGAATTCTGTGTGGATACATAATTAGAAACAGCTTCATATAGAAGTCTGCCCTTATATCCATATCTTTCCATTTATTTACAGGAGAGACAATACCTGCTGCAACAGTGGTATTTCCCTACCCTGCCCTTGGGGATTCTCACTTTTAGTTGCTGGAGGATAATGTGGTTTCTGTGCTCCAGCTCTTCTTCCCTGGGTCACCAACTATCTCTCAGTGGGGAGATGGATACCAGCACTCCTTTCTCTTTGGAGGAGTTCAGTCTGTAGCCTCACAGTGGAAGCCATCATGTTGTCCCCTTGATTCATGTGTCTTCTTCCCATCTCTCCTAATTCTGTGCTCTAAAGCTCTTACTGCTGCAGGAGTACAGACAGTCTCCCACCAGCAGATGAAGTGATGAGACACACTGCACTTGGGCTTCCTGCAGGGCAGGGAGAGTGCATCAGTTCCTCTGGACATCTCCATACAGCTTCAGACCTTCTCAAGAAGCATAGTGGTTGGAGTCAGAGAAGCTCAGATATCAAAATTCTCTCATTATCAAAGATTTAGAAGACAGTATGTGAAAAGAAACAAAAGAGATTGTGTAGCAACCCTCTGGAGTGTATAACATAGTATACCAGTCACATAAAACAGTGTAAAAAGCCTGAACTCCCTGTGTTTGTCATGACAGTGGAAGTAGCAAGTAGTTTCTGTTCGGGTTTGTTGTGAACTTGAAAAACACTTGCTGTTCTACTATTGATTGTTGTGATCAAACTTAAAAACCGTCCCAGAGAACAAAATGTAGAGTAAATTTTGGTTTAAAAAAAAAGATATTCCCAATCTTATTTTTCCCATGTCTCATGTATGCCTGTCTGGGAAAAGTTGTCAGTACTAGTCACCTCATTTTAGCTCTTGAGTAAATAAGGTCATGGGCAAGGACACTGCCAGTGACAAAAAGCAAGGCTAATTAGCCACAAAAAAGCCTTATGCATTATTGATACTAACTTCTTGTGAAAAACATCATGAGAGTGTGTATGTGTTTGTATAAGCAAATATGTGAGTATATTTTTATATATAATTATTACATGGAAGTTATTAGGGCACACAATAACCTTGGAAAAGTGTAAAAATTTTAACTTAGTTTATTGTTTCATAGCCCTTTATTGGGTGGTGAGACTCATAGAGGGACCGTGTGACTTGGTGCCAGAAACTGATGGACATGGGTTTATATGGGATCATACAATTCTTTTGAGTTTATAGTTTTGTGTTTTCCCACCCACAGACATGAGGGAAGAAAACTTTTTTTTTTTTTGTTATGACCACTGGATTTAGCAATAGACAGTCTTTCCTGCTGATTGTTTCTTTGAGGAATGAAGTGTATGTTGTGTTCAAGTAAAGATAGCTTGTGCCAAGGGCTTATTTTGCATCTTGAAAAGAAAGCTTTAGAGTTGTTTTCCTCCTTGCTTAACAATTGTAATGAAACATTTTGTACTTGATACAGCTGTGTGCTTTTTATGAAGTCTGTCTAGCCCTTCAATACTTGTTGTTTTTTTTTTTCTGGTGAATATATTTGGTATAGCACAGCTAAAAATATCCCCCACACCTAATCTGTCATAATTAGACTTTAAATTTCTTATAGAAATATTTCAGGGTAACTAAATCTTTATCTTCTTCTTTAATTAACAGAGGAGGAGCTCAGGAAGCTGAGAGAAGAAACAAACGCTGAAACGTTAAGGCAGGAGCTAGAGAAGGAACGGCAGAGGAGATTAGAACTAGAACAAAGAGTCAATGAAGTACTTAAAGCAAGGTAAGAGAAACATTTTCACTGTAAAGCTGAAAGCCACTTGAGATCTCTGACTATCTCTGGGAAGTGCTGCTAAAAGCATATGTTTCCAGCCTAGGTGCTCTTAAAATAAATTCGTAGTTTAGAGAGAGCAGCTGTCTATGTTGTCCTGTAAAACTACCTAATTAATATCCATGTACATAAAAGTTACTTGGCCATAAATACTGCTGTAGCTACAGAAGTGCCATGACACGTTCTAGTTGAGCTGTTCTTCATTTCAGCTCTTCTGATGCCTTCGCTCTGGGGTCTTTCCTGCCTGGAGCTACTGAATGCCAGAGCCTTTGCCATGCCATTGCATATGCTTATCCTTCTCAAAAGTTGTGTCTTCTCCAGACTGCCCAATCCTTGTTACTCCTATTCTCGCAACAGCAAGGATGTCCCAGTGCCACAGCAAAGCCCTAAATGCATGTGAGTAACTGGAATTTGAGCATTCCTTGTCGCTGCAATGACAGGTGGAAACACCTCCCCATGTCCCTAGGTCTTTTCAGCCTTGAGGACATCCATCTTGATGATGCAAAGCATCACATTTGATGTCTCTCCTTACTCTGCTTAGCTACATAGATCCTAAGCCCATAGCAGTAGCTTGGGGTTGTTCTAGACTTGAGTATGTAGCTGCCTGTTTAATCTTCCCCAGCAGCAGCTGAGATTACTTGGCTGAGCAGCAGCATCTGTGGCTCACCACCAAGTGCTGTCATCAGGAGATAGTGCAGGCTGAGTTGGTGATCACATGCTGAGCACTGCCACTTACTTAGAGGTGACAAGCAAGAGCAAACAGGCAAAATGTTTTGCCTGGATATGCAGTTTCCCAATGCCATTTGAACTCTTCCCAGCCTCCTGCTTCATTCTGTACTCATTCTGTAAAAATACCTTCCTGCTCAGGCCAGTCCACATCCACTGGTGGCAATGGAAGCAGGAGCTATTTATAGGAAACATGTGGGCCTAGTTGCTTTGGTTGGGTCTGTCTACCTCCTGCTCCTATGGAATCATAGAATTAGTTATGCAAATAAAGTTTGGAAAAGACCTTCAAAATCCTCAAGTCCAACTGTTAACCCAGCACTGCCAAGGCCACCACTAAACCATGCAGTCCAGAGCCACATCTACATGTCTCTTAAATACCTCCAGGGATGATGACACAACTACTTCCCTTGGTAGCCTCTCCAGTGCTTGAGAGCCCTTTTGGTGAAGGAATTTTTCCTAATACCAAATATAAAACTCCACAGTGTGACTTGAGGTAATTTCTTCTTGTCATATAGCTTGTTACTTGGGAGAAGAGGCTGACCCCCACCTGTCTACAACCTCCTTCCAGGCAGTTGTAGACAACAATGAGATCTCCCCTGAGCCTCCTTTTCTCCAGCCTAAGGAACCCCTAGTCCCTCAATCACTCATTGTAAGCATCCACAAATACTTTATTTGCTGGTGTCAGAAGGTACATTGCTATCTTTCACTTCAGTCTGTTTGCAGGCCTGTTATCCATGAATTTATTTAACGCTATGAAGTGCTGGAGCTGTCTTCCACTGCAGCCTATGGAGACAATGCATTACAGAAGTCACCTCAATTCTAAAGAATCATTTTATTTGCTTTCCTTTTTAGCAGATTTTATAGTGGTTTGAAAAAGTGCCCCGTAGTTACAGAATTGTAAGATTTGGTGAACAGCTGTTCAGCATTTGGTTTTTTTGCCGTCCTTAACGAGTCCTTTCTTCTCTTACTTTCTCTCCAGACTAAAGAGTTCCACCTTTTCCGCTGCGTCTTTAAGACTATTCCATCCCTTTCATCAATTCAGTTGCCATTCAACTGTTTTAAGAGTTTGAACAGTATTCAGAGTGTTGGTGCACCAAGGCTTTAGATAAAAGATAGATTAGCCTTCCCTCTTACTCTCAGTACCCACTACAGTGGGATTTTTTAGGTGATATTTCACAGTGATGGTTTTCCAAAGTCACTTGTTCTGTGCAAGGTTGGTCTGTGTGGAGTCTTGGCCTATGCTGCCAAGTCAGCTTAGAAGGGGCTCTCGAAGGTTCTTGTGGAAGAGTCTGGTTCCCAAGCCAGCACCACAGCTGTGCAGTGGGAAGGTGGCCCGGACTGCTCTGATCTGGACTTTTTTCGAGTAACATATTTAAGTTGCTCTTACAGCTGGGATGTGAGAGTGCATTTTTACTGCCTGTGCTGGTTGGTCTGACTGTTTATCTAGACTGGTATTGCTTGTTAGAGTGGACAGTTGAAGAGGAGAAACCTGGGCGTGTTGCATGCTGAGAGTATCTGTTAGCACAGTGTCAGCTGTGCAAAGCAGTGGGCATTGATTCCTACTGTTGATAGATGAAACTGATGCCTAAGGAAAGGATATTTTCTTGCCTGTTACTTGCTGCCTTGAAGGAGTTTCTTGAGATGCAAATTCCACGTGCTCATCCTTAGTGCTGGCACAGCTTTGTCCTGAGGGCAGCTGTGCTTGGGCTCCAGGCCATGCACAGAGAAGGGGGAAAGACATCTCCTCATTACTGTGGGTCCTGGAGGAGGATGAGGAGCTGTCTACTTCTGCAGGAAGGTACTCATCATCCTGCTCTGTTTCACAATAACAAGGCTGACTCAGAGTCTCATCTGGCCCACCTCAGCTTATGAGTACAGGTTTTACAGAGAAAATAGGTGGAAGGTCTTTGTTTATCAATATTTGTGTCAACATCTGTGCCTTGCTGGATTGTGGGCAACAGCAAATCTCTAGCAGGAGTGGTATTGCTAAATTAAGGTAGGATGACATGACTCCCTCACTGCCATTTAGATATCCTAAGGATTACATCAGTCCTGTCAGCTTGGGTATTGCACTTGGGGATTACATTCAGCCAATTATCCTCTCTACCCAAGTGTTTCTCTAACTAGTCTTACTACTATGTCAACTTTTTGGGACAGGCAGGATGTGTAAGGTGACAACAAAATAAGACTTGGAAAGTTTTTCAGTTTCTACCCAGGAAGAGAAAAATTTGTTTGTCCATGATTTTTCCTTAACTTGTGCTTCATTGTGTGAAATTCTTCACTGCTTACTATATTTTGCACTTCATTGTGGACATTTAAAAATACTTTTAATTAGGACTATAGGTGAAATGCTGGCTTACATAGTCAAATATGTAATAGGCCATATTTATGCCTGATGGAAATTTAATTTTGTTAAGCAGAGTAACTCCAGAACGTTCTTTCTGCTTATGTCGAATTCACCCTGCTTCTAAGGTAATTGTTTGCAGTTTTAAAGTAGATAGTCATATGTCCCCTGGTTGCAGTAGGAGCAGCTTTGTGGTACCTAGTTGAAGGCTAGGGTTCTTTTTGCTTGCAGAAGTAAACTGCTAATGAAAACCAAACTATGCTGTGGTATAAGAGAGAAATTATTTTAAAAGTTGCAATAATATTCAAAAGTATTTGTGAGACAGATCAATGCATAAAACAAGATCACAATCTAAATTTTTTTTTTTCTAGTGAAGAACATGGGCTTCCTTCTTTGAGGTCACAGTTGTGCACAGGGAAGAGGGTGGAGTGGAAGAAGAGGATTTTTGGTGCTTTTGTTTGTCATGATGTTTATTGTTTGTGTATCTGATTATTCAGGAATATAGTGGCCTCAGATGAAGTTTTCCACAGATACAGTTCAGAACATCCCAGCATTTGGAATGGCAGCTGAAGCTTATGACATTCTGCAAGCAGAATGATGCATAAATAATCTAGAATAGTTTGTGTGAGCTGTTAGTGCCATATTTTGCAAATTGTGAGCTACAATCATGCAGAAAAGAAAAATAACAAAAAGTTTTGCAACAACACTTACCAGCAGCTTGTGATTTATGCAGCACACCTTGTTATTAGTATCATTGTGAACTATTTTTACAAGGACCAAATAGACAAGGCTTCTGCATAAGTCATTGTTTCTTCATTGTGGATGAGAATAGCAAGGGCTTCTGAAATGTTTGGTGTATTTTAATGGGAAGGAAATGGAAAACGTGAAAATTATTTAACTTGGTTTTTTAACAGCTCTTCAGGGTAAGAAGCCATGCGTACCTGAAAGATATGTTTTTCAACTAGGCTAAGAAAATACCTGCTTATTTTTGCAGCTATGAAGTTGGAATGTGCTTTTGATGGAAGTACACACATATTCAGGTTGCTTTGAGCAGTAGGAAAGGTGTTAACATCCTTGAATGTCTTCTGCAACAGTGGTTGAAAAAATAATGGTGGGTTGCTTGTGAACTTGGAGTTGGCCTATGGGAAAATTGCTTTGAGTATGGCTGAGAACATCATGGCAGTGACTGCACTTGTTGTGCCCAGCAACTCTGGTCTGCACCCAGTTTTTTGGGGGAGTCTGTTGATTCACACACATCTCAATTTGCAGCTGTATTCAGGGCCTAACGCGCACAAACAAAAAATGTTTATTTAAGGGAAATGGCCTTCAGTGTCAAGGTTCCCTTATAACTTTTGAATAACTTTTGTGTTATACTTGCAACTAAATAAATAACACTTGGGTATTATTCCGTGGAGCAGCACTGAATGGACACTGCATCAGTGTGTTAGTTGCTTTTGAATGGTACATGTGTCCTGGTCATGAACAGCTCTAATATTCGTTGATGTTTCCCTGACTTTTGTATATTAACAAAAGAGAGAGGAAAAAAAAAAGGCAGTTTGTGTTTGTCTCCTCCACTGTCTGAGATTGCTCTTATGTGTTTCAAACTGCCTGTGCTTTAAATGGCTGCAATCTCTAGTTGCATAAAGATGACTTAGCTTCATGTGTGGGGATGTGTTGATGTTACCAGTTGTACCCTTTTTCTGGGTGGAAAGTGTGGTCTAAGAGGAATTAATGCTGCTTGTTATTTTAGGTTCAGGCTGCAGTTAGGAAGTCCACATAGGAACACAGTGTTGTTCTGGGAACTGTTTATGTTTTTCGGCCTTTTAAATCATCTCTGGCATGAAGAGTGGTTCAGAAACTTGGAAACATAATTTCTTCCCTCCGTCAGTGGTCTTGATGAACTGTATGGTTCAACATGACCTGGTTTTGGAATTGAAGTTCCCAGCAGGTGTGCAAGCCCAAACAATGAATTCTGAGCTTCCTGTCCTGGATCTGTCTGAAATGGATAATTATAACCTGATTCACAGGTGCAGTAATGAGCTGTCATTAACCTGATGATTCGTAAAGGTCAAGTTCTTCATGGGGAAGAAGTAACAGGCAGATGGCAAGTAAGACATTGCCAGAAAAATGAAACAAAATCACCAAGAAGGGCCAAAGCCAGCTGTCATGTGCTCCTGATGGAGCCCAGTAAGGCTGCTGTACAGAATTTCTTGATGAGGTTTTCTTGACTTTTTGCCTAAGAAACATGGGGAGTAATGACGCTGTGCTGCTTCTGAAAATATATCCCAGCATGTCAAAGGAAGACCCAGCCTGAAGACTCTGACAGCTGACAGTGGTGGGTTCTTGTCTTGGCTCTGTCACAGGAGTTGTTCTGGTGTGACATCACCCCAGTCAGTACCCCCACACAGCTGGAATGGGTTCAGTAACTGGCTCCTGCCTGCTTGTGGATGACCACCTCCTTTCCACCTAAGTATGTCTTCAGCTTCAATGAAACACAGTTCCAGTGACAGATTTCAGATGAAAATGCTCAACTATATGGTGTAACCATCTGATGTGTGTCTGATAAAACGAGATGGCACTGTATAATAGTTGGTGCAAATTTGATCATGTTTATTGCTGTCTTTTGAGAGCTGGAAATGGAGGATGTGAAAGGGTGTGGGAGAAGAAGCAAAGATAGGAGGAGTTTTTAGGTGGTTTATATAGAAGCTGGGAGAAAATGGCATAGGAACCAAAGTTAAACTTTAGCTAAAGAAAATAAACTGATGACATTTCAGGTGGCTTTTGAAAGGAAGAGTTGGTGCAAATACAGAAGCCATGAAAGTGTCTTTCAAAGCAAAAAAACATTGAATTCAGCTCATCAACACAAATAAATGTTAAGCTGTAATTCATGAATTAGTAAATTACTTCTAAATGTTCTTTTTAGAAATGAACAAGGATGTGGAAAGCTCGTTAAGGGTGGGGAATGCTTAGGAAGGAAGGTAACAGTTCTATAGTTTCTCCATCATAGTCATTGATGTATGGTAGTGAGACAGCACACATTGTAGTGACCTTTTCCATATGCAGATAATACATTGGCATCTTTTCCTAACAGCCTTTCTAGAGGAACAGCAGGAGAGAAGACTGTAAGTCCATCTGTATTGCTACAATCTGCCCAGTGCAGTGGGATCCCTCTTCTTGCTCTTCATTTGCAGGCCATGTTTTACTTGATTCTCTTCCTGAGGAGCAAAAGATGAAAGGAACATTTGAAAGTACTTACATTTCCTGACAAATGACTGATCATGAAATTGCACAACTGACACTTTTTTGTTTCAAGAAGTAATCTTTTCAATCATAAAGCTCCCTGTCAAGTAAAGCTTGCTGTGCTGTAGCTGGTGTTATGTTGTCAAAGCTCCTGCTTCATTATAAAAATCTTTCTGAATGATGTCTGCATAGATGACTGAAGACTTTGGGACTGAAGCCTGAAGTATTCTCAAGACAGGTTGGCAGTTGGAGGCTGTGTACAAATGTAATTTGAAGCCTTGCACAAGTACAGAATGCCAAAAGCATTTGTGTTTTAACAAATCTGTTCACTTTTAATGGATGAGAATTTTCTTGACTCATTTTGAAAAGTGAGACCAATGATGCCTGCTACTTGATATATATTTTTAGAACCTTTTTGTTGCAGTTTTTCAGGCTATTTCAAATCTTCAAGATACTTTTCTAATTGGTAATGACCTGTGTATTTTGAGAGCTTATGGCATAACATTTTAAATTATTCTTAACACCTGTTCCTCTTGTGAAGTTGAGTGGTGTTTGACCCTGGTAGTGATGGCAGATTCAAGATTAAAGTTAAAGTGTGGTTTTGCTCTACTGTGGTTGTTATCAGCTTGTGCTATGGAATCCCGTCTAGTTTATTGCTGTGGGAAAAGTCACGGCTTTGAAGAGTTTTCCTGGAAGGTATTGCAATGAATATACCACACAAAGGCATAAATAATGCAAGGAATTTGATACTACATTGTTGAGCAGTTGTAAGATGAAATTGAGCAGTTGGTGACAGGGATGGCTAAACCCCACCTCTCCTCACAGTGGATGGTATTTCCCAGGATCCTAAGTCCAGTGAATATTTTGAGTCTTGTGAAAGGGCATAAGCTGGGTTTTCTCTTGTCATGATTGTATAATCTCAGCTATGGAAACCATGGAGGTTCTGGTGCTTCCTTTACCTAAAAGGGAATAAATTCTTCCTCTGTAACATTTCACATTATTTCTGTTTTCTCTGTAGGGCGGAAGAGGTGCCTGCAGCTCAGCAACCTGCAAAGCCACAGGCACAAACCAATGGAACAGGTGAGCTTGGTCAGATCTCTAACAGCACTACAGCACTTCAGTTCAGCTGGATTTTTTTCCTTTTTTTTTTTTGATCCTTAGAAGATCAAATCTTGCTTCTGAAGAAGCTGAATATGGATGACAATTCAAGCAACTTCTCTCTTTCTGTGTGATTCTGCATTTACTTTTTGTAGTTGACTTTGCATACCTGAGCAAGGAATTTATTGTGTATTGTAAGGCCTTTAGGTATGTAATGAAACCTGTTGGCTCACTTCATCATTCTTGCATGGCTTGCTGATCCTTGACTTACCAGAAAATAGGTGTAATACATAGAAAAAATGTTCTGTTTTGTTCTCAATTGCAGAGGTTCTGTTATGCCACTAACCATATTACTACTTCCTTCCTCTAAAAGAAGAGACATTCTGGAGAAGGAGTAAGCTTAAAGAGTTATTAATTTTTTGGACACCTGCACTGTCATCTACGTTTCTCAATAATGAATTCAATAATGTACTGATGTCTGAAAGAAGTACTGCAATAGTCAAACTCTGAGTATTTCAGTACACTTTTACTTTCCTTCCTACAGCTTCTGCTTGAGACTTAGGCTTTTAAATCTGTGGACTAAATCTGAAATTTTCCCTCCTGTACTTCCATAGTGTCAATGTTTTCTGGTACATGAACTACAACATGACATTTTTTTCTCTTGTCAAAATTTCTTTCTCAGTACTTTCTGAAGTATTAGCATGTGGGAAGCTACTTCATATTTTTATTCTCCAATGGAAGTGTTGTCTCAGCTGTCACTAGATTCCTAACAGTCACTAGATTCCTCGTTTTTCTAGATTTTGTTGTAAATCATTAAATATTTTGATTCTATTTTCTGAGCACCAGTGGCTTTTTCTCATGAGCTTAAATGCATCATTTTGGCTGTTGTAATTGGCTGATAAATCTTCATGCCTCTGTTTCATCAGATATTAATTTCATGGAATTCTGTACTAAATTTGGAGTAATTATGACCAGTATCCTCTTTGTGACATTGCGGTATTGAGCCCAAATAGTCTATCTGTTCCTTCTAGACCACAATTTTGTGAGTTACAGGTGATTGCTTTGTTCTCACTTGCCATACTTTAAGGCTTTCACCCTGATATTATTTCCATATACCCCTATATTATATTTTTCCACTGAAACTGACATTCAGAAAGTGTGCATCACTTTGTTATTTTGCTGCATCAGACTTCCCAGGTAGTATTATGACTGTACATTCCATATATAGCAAGTGGCTTATGCAGCACAACTTCTGAAGGCTGACTTTAGGAAAAAAAGAAACTGCTTTTTTTTGTACAGCTCTATAAAGACACACACACAGTCTTTATAAACTATCAGTGGTTGGAAAGTGGAAGTAAAAATGCAGAATCTTAGTTATGTTTCCACCACCCTTTCCTGTCAAGTCCCTGTGGCTGCAAGGTGGTTTTCCTGCCTACTGCTCAGGACTGTTTCGGTTTGCAGTTGCTTTTCTCAAGGTGACCCTTCAACACAACAGGGAGCACCAAGATTTACGTCAGTCTTTTGTTTACAGAAGTCTCTTAACCAGAAAATGTTTTTACTCTGTTTGCTAAAAATTATTGTTTGTTAGGATGTTTTACTCTTTGTACTTTGGGTGATAAGATGCTTCCATGTACTGTCCTAAGAGCAGTGCAGGAGCCACCTTTAGTCTTATTTTACCAGTTTAATGCAGTTGGGGGTCCTGTGCAATGGCAGAAGTAAATTGCAAGTTTCCACAAAGAGTGTTGGTGAAGGACAGGGAAGCTGTACAAAGTGTACAATGTGTGTGGGAACAGAGGCTGGCACTGGATAAAGATGTCTTCTAGCATTATCCTGATACTTAGTGCTTCTCTTTTATAGATAAGAGTAGTCACACAGTCTCTTCAAGACTCCAAAAGTGGTTTTTTGACAAATTTGGGGAGTATGTTGAGGACTTCAGATTTCAACCAGAAGAGAATACAGTGGAAGCAGAAGAGCCACTTAGTGCTAGAAGGTAAATCCCTAACGTCATTGTGAGAAATTGTTGGGGCCTTTACAAGTTGCTTTTTTTCATACTTTTTTTTTTATTTTTAAGCAACCTTTTGTGTGGTTTGAGCAAATGTTTCAATAGCAAGTAAGAACACAAAAAGTACAGAACTACCTCAAAAGTTTTGTGATTGCTTTGGACAAAACATGAGATTTTAAGTTTATCTGCTCTCTGAAATAAAATAAGATTTTTTGTATTGTTTACTAGGTTTTGTCATATGCCTCCCAGAAACTGTGAACAAAGTCTTAGTTAGGCTGGAGAGCTTTTAAACTTCAGTTTTCAGTCTGATGCTAGGTAGACTGTATTAGTTACTAGAAACACATTTTGTAACAGGCAATAATGAAGATTTGCGCACATATAGTTTATAACTGTGAAGAGTATTTCAGAGATCAAATAATGTAGACAAGTGTGCATTAGTTATCTATTTAACAAGTTGCTTTTATCTATTATTTTTCAGGTTGACTGAAAATATGAGAAGATTAAGTAAGTACTTAACAGTATTTTATTAATTGTATTTATTCTGGTTTCATTTGGGAGAATACCTGTGACTTCTTGTCAGTGATGTTTATGCATTGCCTTCAGAATACCTTTTAAAGAACAGTATTAAACTTAAGCTTTAGGTGGTTCTTAACTTCCACTAGGTTAGCCATGAAATCTAGATCCCTGTTGTCTGAGGAGCCTGACTCAGAGCTCTCCAGAACGCTGCTGTCACCAGTGATTTCCAAGTCTTGATCTTCTCTGTGGGCTTGGTGTAGGCTGCTGGAGCAGAGCAGATGGAAGCAGCACTTGAGTCCATGAGCTCTTCCAGTGCCTTGGGTGTGCCCTTACACTTACTTCGTATGCTGCTTTGGTTGTGCTGCTGATGCCTGAGGAAATCTGGTGCTAGTTGCTTAATTACTCTACTTAGCAAGTGTGTTTAGGACAGCTGAGTCCCAAGCCAAACAAACTAGGACAGCAAGTCAGAAGCTTTCCTGAAGAAAGACTTGAAAAGTTGTGTGTTCCACTGCAAAAGAGAGTGAGAGCTTCTGAGACTGTCTGTGCAGGAGGTATCATCATTATTCTCATGAGGAAAGACGAAGCTGGTGTGGTCCAACAGAGAAGGCTAAGATGGCCTTGCAGCAGCCCTCTCCTGTTTCCTTGTGTTCCCTAGCTGTTTTGCCGAAGTAGTGAAACAGCCTAGAGGAAGAGGGTAAAGGATAAGAGGGTTTTGGGAGGCTGAGGAAGAGCTCCTCTTGCTGTCTCTGTGTGTGTGCGTGTGTGTGTGTGTGCCTCTCCCAGCACAGACCAGTCTCCCATGCAGTGACAGCAAGACCAGAGGTCTGCAGAGGTGGGAGACAGACCTCTTCAGGAAGTCACCTGCTGGGTTGCTTGGCTTAGGAAGAGTAAGCAGCAAAGTGTGGGTAGAGTCCTGCAGAGATACAGCCAAGAGGTCTAGCCTGGCTTTAATCTAGCTGGTGAAGCAGCAGCAAGGGAGGGAAGGGCTCTGGGTATTGTCTGCCCAGACTGTAGCAAAGCCTTTGATGCTGTTTCCCACAGCATTCTCCTGAAGAAAGTGGCTTGTATGGGTGTGCGCTTTGCTGAGTAGAAAACTGGCTGGTGGCCAGGCCCAGAGAGTGTTGGGGGATGGAGCTACATCCACCTGGTCACAAGTGGTGTTCTCCAGGGCTCAGGACTGGGGTCTGTCCAGTTTAATATCTTTAACAATGATCTGGACAGCAGGATGGAGTGCTCCCTGTCAGTTTGCAGATGGCACCAAGTTTGATAGGGGTGTTGATCTGACGGTGGGTAGGAAGGCTTTGCAGAGAAAATCATTTAGGGACATGGTTTAGTGGTGGATTCGGCAATGCTAAATTGGTTGATCACAGTGATGATCCTAAAGGTCTTTTCCCACCCAAATGATTCTGTGATTCTAAGTTGTTTCTTGGTGGCTTGTAATTCAGCATTTTTTTACAATGAGACAAACTGACCTGTACAGTGTTTTTTGGGGTAATATGAACATGGCTGACTACAAGTTGCTTTTAACATCCAGGGTACCCTTATAAAGGATGTTGATTTTTGTTCCTTTGTATATACTTAAAGAGTTAAGACATAATCTTTGTCTTGGGTAACACTTTAGGTTTTGGAAATGCATTCTTATTTATTCTTTAACTGTTTAGTTACATTGGTGGGTTTAATTTCTTTTTAAATTTAGATAAACCTTTTTTATCATTACATGTTGTGAATATTCCTGTAGTTTTCTAATTTGATATTTTGCAATTTACAAGTGATTTAATCACTACCAGCTAATTCTAACATTGTGTTTTTTCTCAACTTCCATTTAGAGAGAGGTGCCAAACCTGTTACAAATTTTCTGAAGAATCTTTCTGCCTTATTAGACTGGTATTCTATCTACACTTCTGCTATTGCCTTTATTGTAAGTTATCCTACTCCTCTGGGAGTAGTAAGAACTTGGAAAAATAACACTATTTGCTGAAATTTGTTGAAACTGTCATATCTGAGTAGGGGTTGTGCTACAGTTCAAGTGAAATCAAATAGTGTAATTTCATTTGACACAAAATACCAGTAGTGGTCACTTCCATTCTATATAAAACCAGTTAATTTGTGTTTCCTGGATCTCTTGTAGCATAGTTTTGTAATTGTTAAAATAATTTAGAATTATCTGGATATTGTTCGCTCCTTTCTTGTTTCTCATCTCCCAGTCCTGATAATTCAATGGCTGCTTCAGCCTCTGAGAATTTTCTTGTCTGGGGCTGAAATGCTGATGGTGGTTACATTTGATGAGAAGCTATTGTCCCCATCAGGGCTCTTTGCCATTTGGTAGGATCATACTGATGAGAGGCAAAATGCCTTGATTCAGAAGGATTCAATGTGCAAACCTCAGGTCTGTTAAGCTAAGTTCAAACATTTCTATTCTAAATGAGGTTTGGATGCTGCAAAGACACATAAGTATCTAGTGGAGTTTTGATTTGTTTTCCTTCCTCCTGTTGTTAATTAAATTATTTAAATTTTTTTGGTCATATTGTATACGAAATGAATTTCTGTCAAAGGAATTACCAATAGCTGTGTGGTGAAAATGTCGCACACCTTTTTGTTAAATAATACCTCCCTGTAAGTTATAGACCTTATGCTATTTTGCATGGCACAGTTGAAGGAATATTGAGGAGGAGACTTCCCTCAGAGTGCCCTCTGTCTGCCCCTTCTCCATATCTACTGATTTTTCTCTTGCCTCACCTGGTAAGCCCATTTTTTAGATAAAAGCTGAAAAAAGAAACTTGTGCTGTTTTTTTTGAAAGCTCTGAGACCTGGGAGCCAGAACAATATTTCACTTTGGGGTTATCAGTGAAAACCCTTGTGTCTCTCACAGAGAGACTGTAGTCTCTGTTTTCAGAAGCTGGGAACAGAATACCTTTTGAAGCTCTTTTTGTTTGTACTTTTTACATAAAGTAAAACCTGTTTTCCTGCAATCTTTTTAGTCTTCTTAAAGAGTTGGGATTTAATTGACCTGAAATAATAGAGTAAGAGTTTATCCTGTTGCCCAGTATGGGGCTAATTGTTAGAACTCTTCTATGCCATGACTTATGTGCCACTGCTGACCATATCATGGTCACGTAGCAGATTCACAGCCTCTTTTTTTTTCCTCCTACCCCTTCAAGTGATTGTAGTGTTGAAAATGCTCAATACTCTGAGGCAGCTGAGAATTAGTTAAGTGTCATCTCTGGAGATTTGGTTCATTCTTAGTTTTGATTTTGCATTCCTGAGTGCAGGGCCATTGTCAATCATGGAGTGGCTAAAATTTATTAATTATTTCTAATATGAATTGCATGATTCTGAGCCCAACAGCAGAGTGGGAAGTGGTATTTATATAACTCACTGTACCCCAGTTTGTAATCCGCATCTCTGTTTGTTTTTTCTTCTTAATCTGCAGATTTACATCAATGCTGTATGGCATGGCTGGGCCATTCCTATGTTCTTATTTTTAGCAATTTTGAGGTTATCCCTAAATTACCTCATAGCCAGGTATTTGCATAAATACTAGATTACTCTTTTAAGTAATGCTTTGTTTGAAAGATGTTTTGTTATTCTTGCACTGAATTGTAAATAAACTGCTGCCTTTTCTACTATTGTGAGTTACCTTTAACACAGTTAAATTCCAGTTCAAATATTCTTAGTGTCATTGCTCGGTTTCTATAATCTTTTACGATTATTGAGAATTATCTTTGCATTCTGTGGCTTGGGTTATCATAAACAATGTTGCATGCTCTCAGGCAAGTTCCTGAGTACACTAAAATTTTAATATTTCTAATTCTGCAATACTTAGAGTACTTTCCCAGCAGAGAATGTTCACCTGGGTCTAAAATGGCAGTTTTGCCTTTTTGCACTCTTGACATACTTTATCCAAAGTGTCTTCTATTTGTAAATTCAATCTCTTCTAAAAATTAAGTCTGGGTTTTCTAATGCACCTTAAAATTATGTACAGGACCTTAATGTGCATATTGAAAAATAATGTTCTGATTTCTTAATTAATACTTTCTGTTTGACATTGTATTCCCTGGAAATTGCTGGTAGCAAATAGGCTTCTGAATATGTTGATGTAATTTTCTTCACATGAAAAAATAAGAGAAAAATACTCCTAATGCTCTACTACATGCACACCATTAACTTTTTTTGTAAAACCCACAAGTGGGTGATTCTGTTTAGTATCTACTTAACTAATATTTTTAGCGCTGGCTGTTGTTGGCCACTTGCGCTTCTGTTATGCTGATTTGGGGATTATATTATTTACTTTCAAACCATAAGTGCTTATTGCAAGAAAACTGCTTTTTAACCTTTTACAAATAATTCATGTTGATGGATGGAGTTCTTGCTCTCTTTAACTATGTCCATCATTTCTAGGGGTTGGAGAATACAGTGGAGCATTGTGCCTGAAGTTTCTGAACAGATGGTAGGTCTTTGATTAGCTTCACCTGTATGCTTGCAAAAAAAAATTGCACCTTTAAACCTTCCTCTGGGTTTGTGTCGGTAGTTGGAAAGGAAGGAAGAGGAAGCTGCCAGTGAAGATGCTACATTTTTTTTCTTTCTCTTGTAATTTAAAAGTCTTTACTAACAGCACTCATAGGTTCAGATGCTTCATCCTAAAATATTCCTAACTTAAAACACGTTTCTGAAATTAATTTTAATGGATCAGCTTGAGACAAATTAGGTCCTGTGGGATCTTCAAGAAGTCTTGCATCCTGTTTTCTTTAAGAACATCAAGTACATCTGTTAGTTTGGCATTGCCAGCCCCATCAGTGGCTCTGGGTACATGTCTCTAAGTGACAGATCTAAGTGTCATTTAAATACTTCCAGGTGGATAGTGGCTCCACTTCCCTGGGTGGCCTGTTTCAAGGCTTGACAACCCTTTTAATGAACAATTTTTTTCTGAATAGCCAATCTACATCTCCCCTGGCAAAGTCCGAGGCCATTTCCTCTTGATCTGTCACTTGTTACCTGGGAGAAAAGACTGACCCCCACCTCATTACAACTTCCTTTCAGATTGTTGTAGAGAGCGATGAAGTCTCCCCTGAGCCCCCCAAAGCATTGAAAACTAAAAATACCCAGCAATAAAAGATATAAAAAGTAGATCTGAAACAAGGGAGGAAAATGGTAAATGTAGAGACTATTAAAAGTGAGATGAGTATTGCCAAGAATGTTGAGGGGTCACCTTGTTCTGACAAGTTTTGTAAAATACGTTTTGTCTGAGCTGCACATCAAAGAATTGTCTCTTTCCTGCCTAAGGAGAACCCAAAGGAGGACCTGACCGTGTCTGAGAAGTTCCAGCTCGTTCTAGACGTGGCTCAGAAGGCACAGGTACTGTGCTGTTCTTCTCGGCTGCTGCATTTGGAACAAGGGGGGGTCATGGCCCAAGTGGTCAAAGGAGGCCATTATTCAGCATGCCAAAACAAATGCTTAAAGAAGAAATACTTTTCTTGCAAAGGGAACTTTATCTATGAGCAGTGGAGATCTCAGTAAGATTCCTGAAAATGGCATTATGCTTCAGAGAATGGGTTGAGGTTCTCTGACTGCAGCTCTGAGCAAGCTCCAGAGGGGAACAGAAGCAATTTTTCAGTTTTCTACCTTATATATGCATATAAGCTTCTAATAATGTAGATTGGGTGGTGAATCTTAAAAATGTACTGGAGTGTGGATCCATATCCCAAATCTGTTAGTCATAAACCTGATGTAGGAGATTCTGTTCCTTTAAGATTGGAGGCTGTGGTCTGTTTAGCTGTGTTAATTCAACAGTTTGCACTGCATCTCTAAAATAGCGTGTTTTAAAAAACTCCACCCCCTCCAAGCCTTGAAATCTGCTGTTGTTGGAGAGGCTGAAGGAAGGTTTTCTCCCAGCTCCATGAGTTGGATGAGGTAGCAGCTGAGTGACTGCATCATCCAGTTGAACTGCGGCCTTGTGCCATGCCTGATGGTGTGCTGCTGTCAAAAGGGGTTTAACCTTCCCTTGCTAACTGTGAATGCTCAGCTCCTTTCATTCTGCTGGGGGTGGTGCATATGTTTATATGAACACCTTTGGAAATTTATTGGGAAGGTGAATTTTTCAGGTGCTCTGACAGTAAAGATTGGTCAGAGAATATGGCCTGAGTCCTGAGCAGGAGTCAGTTGCATCACCATTTGTTGGAATTACTTGAAATCTGCTGTCTCCAGTGGTTTGCTATAAAACCTGATAATGGTGTATTTCCAAGGAGCTAATAGTCCTTTTGATGAATTCAGTTACCACTTCCTGAAATTTCAGCACTCAAAATGGGTGAAGAAACCTTTCATTTTGTTACCTCTAACAGAAACTGTTTACTCTTAGATTGACAGCTTAATTTAAAATACTTGCAGTAATGTAAATACTTTCCAGTCATGACAGTGGGACCAAATAGTTTCTTTATCAATCAGAAGTTACAGAGCAAGGTTAAATGAGATGGAAGTCATCAAGTATTGTTATTCTGTTCTGTAAATACTCAGCTGTGAAGTATATTAATGGCCAAAAATCAGTTTTAAAAAAACACTTCTGGGAATTGCTTACCAACAAAGTCAGAAAGCTATTTGTTTTCATTATGTGGACAAAAAAACCCCAAAACAATGCAGGACTTGGTTTTAATTCTCTTGCTTCTTTTGTAGAACCTGTTTGGCAAGATGGCAGACATATTGGAAAAATTTAAAAAGTAAGTTATCTGACGTGAGATTTTCTTCCCTTTGAAACAAGACTTGACCAACATCTGTAACACTGGTAATAAAATTTTGTTTCTTTTTTGTTTTCAGCTTATTCATGTGGGTCCAGCCAGAAATTACACAGAAGCTCTACATTGCTCTATGGGCAGCTTTTATTGCATCCTGCTTTTTGCCCTACAGGATTCTTGGGCTTGCATTGGGTAAACATAATAAATAATTCACTTGTTACAGTCTAGACTTGATGGTTAAAACTTACATGGTCTTTAGACGGAGAATTTTAGAGTTTAAGAGAGAAAACCTGCATTAATTAATCATGCACTGTTTTAAAGTATTTTCATTGTGCTTGGCATCATTTGTCATGACCATTTTGAAAACCATCTCAGTGTATAAGAGAAAAAGACTGGATAATGCTTTTACTTCTTGAAGAGGAGAAGTCTATGATGAGCTGTTAGAAGAACTTCTCAGACTGTCAGCTATAAGGCTTCCAGAAAATCCTAAGTGTTGAGGGTTTTTAGCTCATACATCCTTGTAAATGAAATATGCGGCATGACACAGGAGGCATGAAAATGACAATGTAGGAAAAATAAAAGAATTAGTGGGATTCCTGGTAAAACTTTGACTGGACAAAATGAATAAAACTACTGGGGGTCTGTTACAGATAGTCTCAACTGGGAATTGAGAAAAGGGTTCTCACTACATCATGAGACTCTTTTTGCTAAGGTATGGAGCCCTGTACTGTGAACCAAGAACTCTTTCTTTTCCAATAAAGTAATGATATAATCAAATGACTATTACTTTTAGTGGCACTGAACTTCAAATTTGGTTAGCTTGAACGTAAGTGTAGGTTTACTTGACACAGCAATTGAATTTAGATGTGTGAGGAATAATTGTTTTACTCTGACTCTTAGGAGATCTGAATTGCACTCAGTAAAGTTTTGAGAGAGAGTATTTTAAGCCCATTTTGAATGGCAGAATGCAAGGAAATAACTTGTGTAGGATAAGAGTTGGGACTGGAAGGTAGTTTTATGTAGTACGTGAGAGCCCTCTGTTGCCATTAAAATTCTTGCAGGAGCTGCATAGTTGAATGCTCTGGTGCATTTTTTGTTTTGCTAGTATATCATGTTTTCAGGATGCATCTGGTAATAAGGAACATATGTTTGAATTATTCAAATATTCTTCTGCATAATATTGACTATGTAAATATTTAAAAGAACTGGGGATGGGAAGGAAAGAAAAAGTATTTTCTAGTGTTGGAAGAAGAATCAAAATAGTAAACCTAGGAGAATGGTTTTAACCCAATGACTAAATATACATAATTTGGGTTCATTTGTGAACTTTTGAAAATGTGATCGAAACAGTGATGTTCTTAATGCCTCTTCAGCATTCAAACTGAAGTGACCTTTTTTTCAGGACTCTATGCTGGAGTTAAGTTTTTCCTCATTGATTTTATCTTCAAACGATGCCCCAGACTAAGAGCTAAGTATGATACTCCTTATATCATCTGGATAAATCTCCTGACAGATCCTCAGCTCAAAGAAAGATCTAATGCTACAGTGTCAAGACGGGTAAGGGTAATGAATCTTTTTGTCCCTGTGTTCTCAGCCTCTGAAAATCAGATCCCTTTCTCCCTTTTCCTTTTCTCCAGTGACTAGAGCACATTAAAGAGACGGTTAATTAAATCCTTACAATCAATGTTAGTTGACTGTAATATCAATTTTTTTATTATTTTCAAGATTCACAGTTCTTCTATGGATTCTGTTTCTTGTATGAAAGGAATCAATTATCAAAAAATGTGTATGTATGTATAGATATACTGTGAATCATGAAGCTAAACACACAAATATAACACCATCCATATTCATACCAATTTCTTTAACATACATTATGTGTAATTCTGTTGTCAAATACAGTCTTTTTATATCCACTTTTCTCTCTTTTTGTTGTTCTCTAGACGTTCTTTTCCAGTGGAAATTCACATACTTAGCTAAATTGAAGTACAGTTAGTTAAAAAAAAAGATAAAGGCTTGAGTATAATATGCAGCTTACTAATGGAATCATCATCAACAAAAGTAGTAAGGTAGCTTACATATTTAGACATTATGTCTCATGGTTATTTGTATTAGGTGACCTTTTAGCATAGTGGTGATAAATGACTTCACCATGTTCATACTCTAACAGTACACTTTGTTCAAATGTCATAGTTAAATCACTAAGTATTGTATTTTGTGCATCTTGGTAAATAGTTTTGGGGCCTGACATGGTAACTGAGTCAGGGTTTTCCATATCCCTGGATTTGTCAGTGTTTATTAGTTTAAAAATTAAAATAGTTGTTGTAAATCTTGAGTCTAATCCCATTTTAGCATTTGCTTAATACCTCTCAGCACAATATCTAATTGCACTAATGGAGTTTCTGAGTACTGTCTGAAATGCACAGTACTGAGCAGTAATTCAGACTGG
The DNA here is from genome assembly GCA_008694505.1 of Cyanoderma ruficeps. Classification (NCBI taxonomy): domain Eukaryota; kingdom Metazoa; phylum Chordata; class Aves; order Passeriformes; family Timaliidae; genus Cyanoderma; species Cyanoderma ruficeps. The sequence goes on from VZDJ01000623.1 coordinate 11,893,113, forward strand.
GTATACATCTGGAGAGCAAAAGGGATAAGCACATGGACCCTCATTGTTAAGAAGTCAGGGGCTTGGGGAGTGGTGGAGCAAAAATACTCCTTTTGGCTTTTCTTCATAGATTTAGTTTTGCAAGTAGAGAGAGGGTTTTTGTACTGCCAGGTCTGGCTCAATGGCCTTGGCTTATCTTCCTGGAAAGGGTGTGCAGGACTGCAGTACCTACTTCCAAGTGTCTTTGGAAACATTAACTTGATCTCAGTAATTTTAGAGAAACTTTCTTACCCCTTGAGAGGTTTCTGCAAACCTCATAGTATGAAAAATAGTTTTTTGTACTAAAAGGTAAAAACCAAAGAAGGTTTTTCATTTTTTTCATAGGAAAGGCAGAGCCCAAAAGCTTGTAGTGCCAGCATGTGTGCATTTGTTTCAGCTTCTTATCATTAAACAGCACACAACACAGGGTAAACTTAGACACAATGCAATATTAATTGCCTGTACCACCACTCTGACCTTGTGTCCTTAGAGAGAGTCCTGACAACAGTATCTGATGGGTAAAGGTTGTATGTCAAAAGCTGATGACAGATCAAGCGAAATGGAATACCTCCAGGTTGTTGGTGACATTTTTAGACAATCAGGATTCTTCCAGCATTACAAATCCAATTACTTCCAGTTAGATTTAAGGCTTATCAAAATGCTTTTCTCTTAGTAATTGACCATTGTTTGACTCAAGCCTGAATGGTAAGAGGAAACATTTGCATGTGTTAGGTAGGACTTAGAAGTAAGGGCAGAACTACTCACATTTTCAGCCACCAGAGGGGTAATGGTACTGAAGTTTAAATTCCAATTTTTTAATCTCTTTCTATAACAGCTAAGTAGGAAGCAGTGTAGCAGAGAGCAGAAATAGTCCTTATTCCAGTACAAAAAGCATTAGACCTCTTGTTCTGATCATTTTTATGTTTTGGGCCATGGGGCTTCACCTGGTTGTGTTCATGTCCAGCCAAATGGCTCGTCAAGGGCGGCCTTCAGAAAATTCTTTTCATCTTTAGTTGCACACAGATTGCTAAATAAGCTGTTATTTTCCTTGGTTCCAGGGACTCAGCACTGCAGGAATGAGGCAATATTAGTTACCATCAGCCATTTGCTTTCCATATTAACTTAATTTTTTTCCCCTGAGGCATCACTGTCTTACAGGTACTCTAAAAAGGCAGATGGCAAATGCCCTCTGCTGTGCCTGTTTTGTCAGTCTGGTTTCTAGTTAGCAGTTGCAGTTCACATGTTTTCATTTGCTTTGGATTTCTTTTCTTAGTGTGTAAATCCTACGAAGTGTTGAGTGCTGCCAATTTAGTGCAAAGTAACAAGAAAAAGCAGCTGAAGGCTGGTTGGCCTTCAGCAGCATTGGGCCTTTACAGAAGAAGAGCTTAGTCCTGAACTTCCATGTTGTCAGTTTGCCAGTTGTTTAACTGCATGTGCATGGTAGGGATAAGAACAGAGCTGCTAGTGCCAGCTTTTGGAATCATTTGGTGCCCCACCAAGATGAAAATAAAAGTGCAGGCAAGCTTTCCAAAAAGAAACTGCCTGCTGTCCTTCCAGAAGCAAGGCTTGTTGCCAGGGCAGTCTCCAGTGGTTAAGGAGCTCTGTTTAAAAGTAGATTTTACTCAATTACTTTGGTTTCAGCAACTCCATAGTACTTTTTTTCCCTCCCAAGGTTTCTGACAACAATTCAAATTTTGTTTTATGTGTCAACACACTCAAAATTCAGTGCAACTTCAAAGCACAGGAAAGATCAATGGTTCTAATGCAACCTGAATAAATTGAACTGATGTGCTCTAACCACTCATAACTCTTTTTTAATTGCATTCATTGTGTGTAGTCTCTTGGTTTGTGAGCAAGATCTTGCAGTGCTACTCAGTTCATGTTTTATTCTGTGTATTATACTGTTAAATAGATTTCACTTTTTTTCTTTTGTCACTGTCACATTTGTGTTGTTTGTTTCTTTTCCTGCTAGCTGTCAGGGCATGAAAAGGTATGGATCAGTGTGGAAAACTTCCTTTCATTTTCAGCATTTGTATTCATAATGAGCTTATGCAGTTCTGTGTGGCTTTTTTTTTTTTCTCTTTTTTCTGTCTGAACTTCTTTTGTGCAGTAATACTTTGTTTATCTCTTGAAGACAAGCCAAGGGCTGATAATATATTGTCTGTTAGTGGTCCCACTAGTTACAGTCATTGGAGCTGTTTGCAGTGACTTAGCTGTTATCTAATGAGACATAGCCTTTACTGTAGAAAAATGGTATTTTAGAGATAGGTGCGTTTAGCACCATGTGCTTCACCCCAGCAAAGTGTGTCCATCAAAGGGCAGCACTCTGAAAGGTTATGTTCAGGTACCATATTAGAGGCTTGTGCTCTAGCAGAGGTATAGTGCAGTAGTCCAAAGTGAATTTATGGAAGTAGTTAATGAAAATCGTTGCATTATAGATTTTATTTTTTTTTAGAAGGAGTAGTTAGCTAAATTGTTTTTGGGAGTGTAGCTTAAATGTTGCTGCTCAGATTTTGGAATCATGTTTCTTCTTCTGCAGCTTCAAACAGCAACCTCCAGGAGTTACGTGGGCTCAAGTGCCCCAACTGGAATAAGCAAAGATGAAGACACAAGTCGTTTTCATACCACCAAGAGAGGAAATTTCCATGAAATTTTTAATCTGTCAGAGAATGAACGTCCTTTGCCAGGTATGATGCCACAAGAAGGCTACATTAGTAGAATATTTTGTAAAAAGCCAAGGATAGTTTTAAGTTGAATTCCTTTTCTGTTCATTATATAGTTGTAAGCTTTTGATTTAAAAGTTTTGCCTTAATTTAGGTTGATGGAGATGGTCTATTTCATTCCATATCCTTGCAGCTTTTTGAAAAAGTGCACAACCTGGTGTGCCTTTTATGGTTATGCAAATCCAATAGTCAAGTTAAAGGGAGTAATTATGTGGGTGATTTTTTTTTTTTTCAAAATGACTGTTAAAGCAGATGTTACAATGTCTAGAACATCTGATTTTGGTTTTTCTTTCTAAGCACTTTCCATTTTAGGTATCTAAAGTTTAATATTCAGTATTTTCTGTTGTATAAGGAGACTGCTGGAGATAGTGCCAGTCTCTGTTTTTGTTAAAGTAAGATTTCTTGTTATGACTTCTTCAGTGTGTGAAAATGGCTGGCGCTGTTGCTTGATTAACAGAGATCGGAAGATGCCGACAGACTACATCAGGAATGGAGTTCTCTATGTCACAGAAAAGTGAGTCATTGCACTCCGCACATTTCTTAGGAGGGAAATTCAAGACATTAAAGCATTTGAATCTAAAAAGGATCCTTTAATAGTGTTTTGAAACAAAAATGCCATTTCAAGGTGCTTTGCAACATCAGGGAGGCATCATAGGAGAGGGGGAGCTGAACCTGGTGTGTGGCTACACTTAACAGATGAGACTTTGCCTTGGGAAGGCTTGCATAGGATTGCAAAGTAGCTCTAGATAGACAGTTGTTAGTAGCTGCAGTTCTTGATGTGGGTAACGTATGAACTGTATAGATACTAGAAAAGAAACTTAAAACCTAAGTGTACTTTGAAAAATGTGATCAACAGCTATTTGACAAATATTCTTTTGGGGGGTTTTTTAAAGCAAGCTGAATGTGTAGATTCCTTGAAATGACAGCAACAAAAAGCAAACTGAAAATTAAGCCTTGGTTTCAAATTTTAATGGATGAGTGGTTGTTTTTTTAAATTTCCTTACTTACCTCCCAGCCTCCCAGGACTGAACAACTATGGTCATTACTGTTTGGGTCTTGCACTGAAGTTCCTTTGGAGTGTAATGAAAGGAAATAAAACTCATCTGTATGCAATGTCACCTAGTGATGGAGGCCACTCTCCAGTATTTAGAAGTCTGAGCTTTTGTCTGCAGCACAATAACGTGAAACTAACTCAGTGTTTTTCATTAATCTTCTTTTAGGGTGGTGAAAGATGTATAAGCCTTTTGAGATTTGGTATTTCAACTGTTTAAGGATATATGTCCCTTGTGTGTCTTTAAAATGCTTGTCAGGTTTAACCATCCAGTGCTGTAACATAAATACATAAATGTAGTATAAATACAGGAATTTTTATGTGTGCATGCATATTGTATGTTCTGGGCTTTCAGACACCAGCCAGTTGCTAGAATTTATATTGTTTGTGCTAAATAAGAAGCCGTAACTGAACTGAGTGTCTTTCTTTTATTTTGAAAGTTATTTTGACCTGTGAGATTTCAAACTTCATAAGAGACAAGAGGGTAGTTGAGAAAAATTTTTTAAAGCACTGTATCAAAATGAGCGTTTTCTTTTCTTGTTTTCAGTTACTTGTGCTTTGAAAGCTCAAAATCTGGCTCATCAAAAAGAAATAAAGTTATAAAGCTGTCGGACATAACAGATATCCAGAAGGTATGTCTTGTTGGTGTTGTAAATAGGGGAGAAAACTGTTTTTCTGTTCAGACTAGTCATGTTTTGCATTTGTGCTTTTGTTACTTTGAAAAAGCATGCCATTGATAATTTGTATAAGTGAAATGTAATTCTTTTATTATGAATGTTTTCCAGAAGTGATTTTTTGGACAAGCAAACTTGCTATGAGTGAGAAGACAGACTAGTTTACTAAACCCTTATACTCCTGCATTTTCTTTTAAATTAAAGTTACGTTGTCTACTAGCTCCAGTGTTGACCAGAGCTATGTAGGCCTTCAGAAGATCTATTGTTAGCAGGAATTGTGTATTACTGACTTCAGTTTGGGTGTGGATATTGATAGATGCACCATCTTAAAAGTAGGTGCCTCAGAGAGAGGCAGGGTTGTTGTCAGTGGAGAAAGGTAGATCATCAGAGTAGGCAGACTGGGATGGACTGGAGTTTCATCTAGTTGGGACCCATCAGTAACAGAGGCAGTGGAAGGTTGGAAGCCTAGAAAGGGCAGTGTTGTCCTTCCTCTGGTTGAGGTTTATCAGCCTGTGGTTACTAATGGCTTTACTGGTGCCTTGCATCACTCTCTATGGCCTTTAACACTTTTGTTACCCTTTCTGAACTCGTCCTCATCTTGAACACAGACACCCCTGCTTTCTGCTGCATCCTGTACCACAGATTAAATCATGTTGAGCAAAGAAACACCTCAGCCTGGTGTCTACTGCTGCATAAGTACCTCCAGATTTTCAAATTAATTCCTTCTATTTCTATGACATGTCTATAAAGCAGACAGCTTATGCTCAAATTGAACATTCCTACTGGAATTAATAATTCATATTAATGGATTTCAAACATCATGCTTCAAGTAATGCTGGTTTGTTGTTCAGTAGGCCTTTACTGCCATGAAGTTTCTTTTGCATCTGTGTAGTGTTTTTAGTGAAGATGAGACAGGGATCATGCATAAAAATGCACTGTGCCTGGTTTTATTTGGAGGTAGGAAATCCAGGTCTGACTTGAATATCTTTCTCCCTGTGAATACTCCCAAGTTCAGCGAACTGTATTCCTTCTTATCTTTATGGACTTTGTTTCTAAAAAAGCAAGCAAGCAATCCTTGCATGGTACTGTACTGGGTGCTGTGGTTTAGGTGACGTGGTGGTGTTTGGTCAAAGGTGGGAGCTCTTTTTCAACCCTAATGATGCTATGACTCTGTGATACCCTGTTTTCTATCTAATTTTGAAAAATAAACTTTTTCTGATCTGGTTGCTGTTCCTGTAAAGAGTGGATGGAAGTCAGCTGTAGGGGAGGCTGTGGGTGATGCACACAGGCCCATCTCACACGTGCACAGAGCTGGGCTGTGCCCTGCCCACCCCACCCAGCTGCCTGCACTGCTCCTGGGTCAGTTCCCGTGTGCTGGAGCAGGACGGGTGCTCACTTTGGGGCTGGGGCTGGTTCCAGCAGGTTGGGCATTGCTGCAGCTCGTGGGAGGAAGTGGAGAGAAGGGTCCTGGCTGTCTGGGTGAGGCTGCACCCAGGGAGTCCAGGAGAATGAGACTCCAGAGGATGGCAGCTGGCTTCATCGTGGTTTTAGTAGAGGTCTCTTAGTTGTGGCTGGGAGGACATGTGCCAGTGATGAATTGTGTAACCTCTGCAGTATCTTTTGCAGTTGTTCAGTACATATCTTATGTCTTTCTCTGTGGTTGTTTTCTTTTTTAGTATAAAGTGCTCTCTGTTCTCCCGGGATCAGGGATGGGTATTGCTGTATCAACACCATCTACACAGAAAGTAAGTAGCTTGCTGTCTCTGGATTGCTGTGTTGGATTTCTTACCCTTCTTTTCCTCCTCTGGTTAGCGCCAGCAGAAAGGCTTTTTTTATCCCCTTATGCCAGTGGCTGGCTTTTTTTCTTTTTAAAAAAATTCACTTGTCTATTATTCAGTGTGTTTGTCTTCAGAATTTTAATGAATTAAATATTTAGCTTGTCCTACTGCTTCTGGAGTGGTTTACTCTTAACACTTCAGAAAGATTTTCCCCAGCATCCTACATTAGGAGCCTGCAGTCTGCTGTGCAGTCTAACACAAAAAGCTGTTGGCTTGACAGTATCCATGGTGGGGAGGAAGCTTTGAGGTGAGAGAGCCTGACCCTCAGGTGAAGTTTTTAAGGAAGTGAAAAGTATTAGAAAATATGCCACATAGTCAAGGATTTAATAGACGAAAGGATTATTTTGTCTTTATCAAAGGATTTCTAGTACAATTAATCTGTTCCTAGTGATGTGACAAAAATATACCTAGAGGAAATTATTTATTTTTATTTGTGGATTGACATGATGTTGTTTTTTTCTGTCCTTTAGCCTTTGGTGTTTGGTGCCATGGTACATAGAGATGAAGCTTTTGAGACGATTTTCAGCCAATACGTGAAAATAACATCTGCATCATCCAGCAGTGAAAGCTAGTGTCTTATCTTGGAAGAGCTAAAGGAAACTTTCTTATTGTATGACTTGGTAGTGAAAAAAAATGAACATCCTCATCTATTTTGCAATAATTTTTCTTGTCTGGTGGTTTATATTCTATCTGTTACATAAACCAAGTGTATTTTATATATGCCTTCATGTTTGTTTTTAAGGTTTTTGTAAAAAAGAAAGACAAAAAAAAAACCAAATGAAAACAGTGAAAGTGCTATCATCACTATTAGCCTTGCACATTAAGCACTTTTAATGTTTATTTACTGACATTAAAGGCTGGGAAGATGCTTGGAGACCTGATTATATGAGACTGATCCATTTATCTCCACTGATGTCACTAGGGATACATTTGTCCCTTTATCTTAGTTGGTTTTCCCTGAGATGTGAGAATGATGGCTGCAGCAGCCTGGAGTCTCCTTCAGCTTGGGGTTCTGAATTGGGTCCTTTATTAAAACTGATGGCAACACCAAGGAAGTATTAGCTTCTTAGTATTTCCACATGTACAACTGCATTTAAAATAACTCCTCCTTGCTAATTTTTGCATTGCAGAAGAATGTTTTACTGGTTTGGTTAACTTCAGTTTTTCCTGCATAAAGATGTTTAAATTACTTGTACAGTGAATTGGAGGAGGAAGTTTGTAACTATATCTTCCTTAACTCATTAACCAAAGTAAGAGGAAGGAAGGCAGGCAGATACTTTTTATAAAAGAGGGCACCAAAATGTTGTTCCTAAAATGTTAGGCATCTTATATTTCTATAGGTACTTGTCCTAGAAGGGCTCAGCTGCTGTACATGTTTCATGTACAAGGCATTTGTATGTTAATGCATTGAAGACTTGAAGGCTTTTTGTGTTGGGGAGGTGGGAATAATTAAACTCAGATATGACCTTTTTTAATTTGGCTCTTCTCTTGAGTTACCTTGTGATAAAAAACCATGCTATAATATAGCAACTGAAAGCACTAGTTCCTCTCAAAGCATAATTTGAGGAGCGTTGGTGTGCTTCTGTCTTCCCCCTTGCAGAATTAAATTTTAGTAACAATTAAACCCAACTGCCAGGTAAAACAGGAAGGCTGCACTCCTCTAAACTCTCTCAGGCCTGTCTAGCAGCAAAGCACATATTGACCTTTGTCTTTAATATTAGAAAGCTTTTATACTCTGTATAATAGGACCCATCTGAGAGGTTTAGAATTTTATTTGCATTTTCATGAAAGCACAATAGGAGTTATGCCAAGCCTTCCAGAGTGTCTTTTCCTTTGCTGTGTCTTTTGAGTTGAGTAGTATGGATGTCTCCAGACATTATATGAATGGGCCTAAAAAAAGCAATGGAGATGCAAATTCTTATGTAAAAATGGGACTTAATTTCATGGGGTTTTTTCTCTGTTTTTTTAAACAGGAATTTCCTTTCTTTGTGAGGAAAGGGGTAAAATGAAGGAGGGAGAGGGGCAGCAAACACCAAAGGGTGTTTAACTTTTAGCACAGTTTTAACTTGAAGTGTGTCAATAAATGCAGGAGTAATGAAGAAGGTGAAGGTCAAACTGTACAAACCTTATTTTAGTCTGTCCATGAAAAGGTAGGATATGAGAACTTAATACAAATTTTATATGAAGAAGTACTGTTGAATACCATAATTTGGTTGAGTATTGTAAAGTGAAACACTGATGGGGTATGCCCTGGGTGGAAATGTAAGCTAGAACGGGGTAGAAACCACTGTAATGGCTAAAATGCAATTTTCAAGTTTTCACTTCAGAGTAGCACTTGAACATGTCTCTACATGACCTGAAAAATGGGTGCATTTCTAACACCACCGTTGGTATGCTGTAACTCAGGGCCTGGAAACTTCAAATATAAGTGAAGCTGGTGGGAAATCCATTTTGCCACCATTTAAAGTGGATGTAGCTTGACAGTTAATGGTTTCATAATTTTACACATTCAGGTTATATGTTTAAGTAAAAATTCTCAATCTTAAATCTTTCTCATCAAAACTACTTTAAAATCAGTTTATCTTTTTTGTAATTGCTGCATATTATAATTTGGCTTTTCTTTCTAGAATCTTCCTTGAATGGCAAGCGTGGCTAAGAAATAGGCATTAAAATGGCTTAATGTTATATAAATCTTAATCAGATTCATTCATTTTGTCTTAAGAAAAATATCCCTTAGGTGTGTTTTAAGGTTATCCTTTTTTTTTTGAAGAAACAGAAAACTATATTTTTTACAGAGAGCAGTAAAGAGTGCTCTTTTTCTTATTTTTGTATCATTTTTCAAGTGTAATTTATACCTTCACTCTGATCATAACAGCAGTTTCAGTAGGAAATCAGTTGACTTGCACTTATTACCTCCTCCGCTCCCACCCTTCCGTGGTTGACCCTCGTGTACAGGGTTGTCCTAGATTCTGGTTCCTGGAGGAGCTATAGGATCTATACTGATGGTGCCAGGACAATTAACCATACCTAGGCTTTGGTGAGGGAGAAAAGATATCATTATCCTTTTCCCAGACTGAAATGCCTCATGTGTAAAATATACTCTTAAAATTTATTTTCTGAATGAAGAAATTAGAAATGTCTTATAAAATCTAATGTGCTGACGTTTGAAATGAATCCACACTTGGTGTGAATTTAGAAGTTAGCGATCCTTAAAGCAGCAAACATAGTGCAAACTGCAATGCAACATTGGTTCTAATATAGAGAAAACAGACTGGATTTCTTTCTTCCTTTTTTTTTTTTTTTTAAATAGCGTTGTAATATAATGGACAGACACCTGTGTACATATTTTGCAAATTTCACTTTACATTGGGTTATCCGGTTTCCTGCTGCGCAGCTGCTCCCCTGGTGTCCATGACTTCAGAGGCTGAAGTTCACCCTGGTGTGGTTACTCAGCTCCTCCTGCTGCGCCCTCTCGGGTCTGGAGGGCAGGAGGGGATGGGCAACGAGTGAATGTATACTTGACTTGTGTAATTATACCGAAGCTCTCACCTTAAATTCCAATCTTCCTACTTAGTTTTGCAGTACAGCCTGGTGCACTTGAGAAACAGGCTGGGTCGGAACACTTAATGTAAAGTGCTTCTAAATAGCTGAAAGTGATGTTCTTGTCATTCTGTCTGTCTGATTGCTGTTTATATTTGCAGTTCTCTTCATGTCTGTGGATGTCTGGACCATTCACATCTAATTGGATTTAACTTCTTTAGAAGTTTGTTGGTTAGTTTGAGTCCCTTTTAAAGACAATAAAAAAGGGAGATGACAACTGACTAATTCTTTATCACTGACCATTTAAATTCAAAAGCTAAACAAGCTGAAATATGAAATCATGCCTTTCTGTGCACTGTAGCTTTTGTGAGGCAAGATTGAATGAAACAAGCTATTTATTAGTAGCAACATCACACAGGATGCCAGCAGCAAAACTCTACCCTCGTTCTGCAAAGAGAAAAGGAATTTTACCCGACTGTGAAGAGATGAAAGGATGTACCCGTTTTTTGGCTATTTAAACTTGTTTGAAAACATTGGTAGTTTTTATTGAACTCTGTACATTTTGGCAGATGTTTAATTTCTACTAATCATTGAAATATAATGGATGTTAAAATTTTTATGTCTGAGGTTTGAGTCTATATTTTGAAATTGTAAATAATTCATTATCAGTGTAACTTTTGTTTGACAGAAGACTTATACTGTATGAATAATTGAAATAATGAAATTATTTGCCCTGTACGTTTTTTAAGAAAATCTTGTTTGTTTAAAAAGTCTTGTATAAATTATAATTTTTATTTAAATAAACCTAAAAAATGCTTTGTGCTAATGCTCCTTGCAAACTTCAGTCTATCAAAACTACACCTGATTTGGAACAAAGTGAGTTACTGTTTTTTTGCCACATTCACAGCCACAAGTCCGTCTCCAGGGGGGGAGGTGGGTGGGTGTTCTTGCTTTTGAAGCCCAAGGAACTTGAATTTTATTTTAAATAATTCCATTACTTTGTTGGAGAGTGTATGTATGGTTTTGGGTAGGTCTTTTCTGTGAGTACCTCAGCCACTTTGCGGTTACATGGTTAATTTAATGAATGAAAAAGCAAGCAGTGTTTCTAAGATGCCACTGCAGGATGGCATGGATGACACAAGACTGTTGGGAGGAGTACAAACTTCTGTCAGCCAGAGCTCCATTCCACTGTGCTGCAGTTGGGCACTGGAGGTAGGGATAAGCCCTTTTCCATCCCCAGGGTGTGTAGGAGCTGTGCTCAGCAGCAGCGTTCCCTAATCTGAAGCAGCTGTTCTGCAGCCTCTGTGTCACCTCGGCTCTCTGCTCACCCCAGTCCACCCTGCAGTGCTGTGCCTGTGTGTCATGTGTGCCCTGCTGGGGGTGAATGGCCAGGCTCCCTCCTCCCTGCTGTGTTCCAGGGAAGGTGTCCTGCTGCTCCGTGCTCCCTTCCACAGCATTCTGTGACCCTGGCACTGAGCTGCCTGGTCACCTAGTCCAGACCTGGTTGTCTCTGCAGTGCTCCTTTCTGTGTTTGGCTCGGCTGAACCAGATCAGTCTGGGTCAGATCCTCCACACATGAATTTGTGCTGCTCTCTTCATCTCAGTATTTAGTTTTCTCCTGGTGGCAGCAATGCAGCTGGTGATTTAATGGTGTTTTATGCTGGTATTTTAAGTGTTCTGTCAATACTTAACTTGTTCAGAGAATATTTAACTTCCCTCTTTTACTGCTTTAATATGTTCTTTGTTAAATATTTGTACAAGATGCACCTGCAGCAGTACTCACAGAGATTGGGTTCAATCCCACCTGCCTGAAGCCTTGTGGAAGGAAAATGTGGAGCCTGGAAGTCTGGTTTTGGCTGTAGACTCCATGGTATGTGTGGGGGCACATGGTCTTCCTGAAAACAGTACTTACTGTGTCAAGGTCACTTTAGCAGCCCATGAAAAACCTGGAATTGTGTTGAATGAGCTGTTCACCTGCTCTCCCTGTAACTCCAATTCCTGCTGCAGAAAGGATGCTTTCCTGCCACAGTCTGCATTGTCACCCACACAGGGTGGCTTAGTGCACATGAGCAAGGCATGGCCTTGTGCAGTCCCGGGTTAATGGTAAAGTGCATTTACAGCATTCAACTTGATGAAGCTGAGAGGCTTTGTTTTTTTGGCTGTTACTTTTAAGTAATTTTCAAGTTTGAGTTCTACTGAATCCCTGGATTCACTGAATTGCTCTCCTTAGATTTAGGTTAGGCTAAATGTTTTATACATTGATTATTGGCTTATCTTAGACTTTTGAATATTTTTATTTCAAAAGTAAATACTGAAGATGTGAGAAGTTAATTTTCTGTCTTAGAATTGTTGGGATATTGCAAAGGGATCAGTCCCTTGCAGCATCAGTGTCCTCACTGGGCTGTGGATGCTCCAGAAGTTAGGTGGGCATGATGCAGTGTGTGAAGGATGTAGTTATGGACGTGTCTTTAATACTAGATTTAGCCTGAACTGATGTTGTATTTGGTCAGGTTGGCTTTGACTGGGAAGCAGAGAGATTAGGGGTAGATAAATACCTTTTTCTGTTTTTAAATAACTGGCAGTTTTCTGTACCTTGAAAGCTGCACAGCCTAGTTGAGATGTACATTAGGCGAAATTTCTGCTTTTGCATTCTCTACAGAAGTTCCTCCCATCTTTGCCAACTTCTGTGACATATAGTTGCATATGGGCAATGAATGATCTCCTTCAGCTTTCCTTTTTCACTATGCTTCCTATTAAATACCAAATATTGATAAAAGTTGCTCTTTTTTTCATTCCTAAATTTCCCAAATTTCTCCTTTGTTGTCTCTGACAGTTTTGAATTGAGAACTTTTCCACTGGTTCCTCTGACCTTTGTTTTTTTCCTTCAGTGTTGTTCCAGTTTTCTTCCTCTCACAAAAATAACACTGTGATTTCAGCCTGATTATTTAGAGATACTGACAGACCATGTCCTGAGGAACATGTCACAAGTTCACTACAGCTGCCTTCACCTCTTACATCTTCCATTTCGTAAAAATTGACGCTAAATTGCTATGTCTGCTGGTTTGGATTACTCAGTGTCTTCCATTTTCTCAAGCTAATTTGTCATGTCTTTGCTCCTGATTATCTACATGACTGGGAAAGAAGATGCTTCTTGAACCTGTTGAGCGAGCTCTAAAGTGAACAATCTCTTCTGAAAAAGCCAGTTTTACTGGTGCAAGCGTTTGTTGAGTAAAATATGTATCTGCAGAGGAGCAAATGTAGATGTAGATGATTTTGCCTGCTGCAAAATGGTGTTTGGGAAGGAATGTTTGAGCCTAAGCTATTTGCTGAGTCATCTCCAGGCCAGCCTCTTGAGCACAGGGTGTGAGGTTTTAACCCATCATGGCTAAGTCAAAAAAATCTCCCTAGGTTGTTTATGTCAGGTAACTATTTGGGAAGGACTCCTAGTATAAAGTCTGTAAACAAAGCAACTGCATTCAGTATTGGTTTTGCTTCATGCAAAATGTTGCCCCTGACCAGAAATGTCATTGGCCAGTCACAAATATTAACCAGCCACACAACAGGAATAAGTCATAAGTTGATTCTAAATCTAATAATCCTTTAAAATACCATGCAAGTTATATATTTGTAGAAATGGCCTCTGTACAAGAAGTATTTGGGGTCAAAAGAAGCTCTTTGCCAAAAAAAAAGAGAAAAAAAAGAAAAAAAGATTAAATCTTATCTAGATGTTATTTGGGAAAAAACTGCTGGTTGGGTCCTGGAGTGTAAGCTAACAGCAGCCTCCATTAGACATTTCTTGTGAAGTGTGTATACAGATATATACACCTTTCTTTACTCTTGTAATGCAAGGCTTTCCTGTGTTTCAGATGTGTTTTTCTTGCAGTGCCCAGTGTTTTGGATGCTTGCAAGAAGTGTTTTATTGGTGTTGGTTAGTGGACATGCTCTAGAAGTTTCCAAAGTTACACAGGATGCCATGGTTACTCCCAGCACTCTCCTGGCAGGGGAGGTGCCTTAGAAAGCCTTCTTCCTGCTCATAGAGGGAGCTTCACATTGCTCTCAGGGTGTGTTGACCCCTTTCACCAAAGTAAACAACCCTGAGTGCACAGCTCATGGAGTGCTGGCAGCTGTGTTTCTGCTCAAATCCTTCTGCAAGATGAGTGGCTCTGGGCACTTTCCAAGGAAAGCAAAGCACAGCTAAGCCCTGAACTTTACCTCTGTGATGCAGGACTGAAATGGTGAAGGGAAGACAGATGGGATATGGGGGAGAGGCAGCTTTGAGTCCAAAACTGGACTTGTGATGACTGTGGGTGCTCCTCACACCATCTGTGGCTGAGCAGGGTTCAGGGAGGCTTTTGGAAAGAGGGGAGATGCTGTCTTCAAAGCTGTATTAATATGTTGAGACTCTTCATTTAAATATGCCAAAAAGTGTATAAAGAATGTCTATATGAAGAATGTAGATTTATTGTATTGCTCTAATACAGCCATTTTTAAATATGACCACTATGGTCATCATGCAAGGTTACTGTGTGGCAAATACCAGTTGTATTTGGTGACCTCTTAGGAAAATAAACACAAAATCATCTCAACCTCAGAAAACACCTTGAACTTGCTGCTGTACTAACTCCTGCTTAAGATTTATTTCTACTGTTGGAGTAATTTTACCGTTTTATATTCCTGACAATGTGGGCAGCTTAATGAAGACTTACTGTGCATCTCCTGACTTGGACATGACAGGAGCCTGTCAACACCTGCTTCTACAGGTATGGCAGGCTCCATGTCCAACTGAGTAAACACCTTGAAAAGTCTGAGCTCTCATCTCTCCTCAAGCAAACATTTTAAGGTGAGTGTGGTTTCATGCCAAACTAAGAGCCTCCTGCTTCCTATCTTATGCCAATGCTGGGGCTCACCAAACCTTTCTGAAATGGCAGGAGCTCAGCACAAGATGTGAGAGCAGTGAGAAGAGCAATGCACTACCCACCTTTCCAGAAAGCACAGGAAGCTGTTACAGGCTGGCTTGGCTGCCCCTGGAACTGTAGCCCAGGTTTTGGTGGCCATAAGGGACCTGACATACAATTACCTCTGTGTTCCCCTTTTCAGGTTTGCAATGTCCATCAGATTTCAGAGGTAATCTCTGAATGTAACTTGGATAAACATTAAAGGCTGATCCTGAGCATATACTATTAAAGAATGATGCAAATAAACATTTAAAGAGTTGGAATGCTGTTGTTAGAGGTATGTTTAATCTGCTAAATCCACTTAACCATCAATTTTTGCCCAACTCCTTCCCTCAAAACTTCAACCATGGGGGGGAGGCGGGGGGGGNAAGGTGAGGGGGTGGCTGTTGCTCATCAAATTTTTGGGGCCATTGCAATAAGACCAGGGATAGTTAGAGAGGAGACAGGAAACACAGCCAGGAGAGGTCATGGGCTTTTTGTCTAAACATGCTGTCTCAGGGGCTGTGCTAGATTAGACTCATCCCTCTTGGAAGGAGGAGCAAAGTGGCCATGGCTGTTTCACAGCTGCCATGCAGGAGAAGCGGAAGGCAGATGTGTGGCATGTTTTCATCCTAAAAACCACGAATAACAATCTTAGATGATGTTAGGCTTAAATTTAAAAAGGTTTTGGTTTAATTTGCATTTTTAGCCCATGTTACTCTTCAGTTTTACCTTCTTTCTGTGTGTGTGCCTGTGGACATGTAGCTGTGTGCACTGACAAAATGAGTCAAAAACTTAACCTCTCCATGCTCAGCAGATACATTCACATGAAGGCTGGTGAAGCTTAGCCCTCTTTTTTCCAGGCCTTTAGCCCCACCCAGCCATTGTGCTCCTTCAGCTTTCCCACTTCAGCTCCCAAAGCTGCCTCCAGACACATCATGCTCCCACAAGGCCCAAGGGCCACTGTGTGGCTTGATAGGTGGTAGCACTACTGAGGTGATATAAAATGCAGGTAGATACAGGACTGAGTTGCTAAGCCATGTAAAAAAAAGTGCTGACATCCTGTATCTTTGCAAAAAATCTCATCTTAAGTTGTGAGATATGCTGTGGGTTGTAGCAGTGGCAGCGGCTGCTCAGGCTTCCCAGATCCCAGTCAAAAAATGCCTGAGTATAAACTTTCTACAGGTATTCACAGTTTCTAACACTTGCTATTTTAAAAACCAAGATAGGACTAACTCACATTAGATGGGGGATGTCTTGCTCCTGTTACACCCCATAACCTCATCCCGCAAAGAACACAATCTTGTACTTAAACGCCCCCAGATCTGTGTTCTTGCACTGGTGCCAGAAATCCCAGCATTTGCTGTACTTACGCTGTCTTCATAATTTTGTTCGCTTGCTTTTTGAGAGCATGAGCTGCCTGAGCTGCAGAGCCCACCAGCACCAGACCAGGGTGGGGAATGTTGGACTGGCTTGTCTCTCAGTGCTACTGAGGTTGAGGGGTTCCTGTGACAGCTCTGGGAACCTGATCTGTAAGCCTCACATGGAAACACATCACACTAAGTCCTTTGTAAGCTATTTATGCTATTCTATGGCTGACATATGTTATAACGCTGCATTTTAATCCTCCTTACTGCTAACATTTTTGGTGTATTATCAAAATACAGGTGCCAGGTTTCAGTTACTTCTAAGTTTTTGTTCTTGTTTTTAGGTATTACAGTGTTGGGTTTCTTTGTTACTGTCAAGAAAGTCCTAATAAGAGGTGCTTTTCCCCCGCTTTCAGGAGTGTTATGTTGTGATTGCATCGGGTTGCTCAGGGGTGGATGAGTTGATGAACGAAGATGTGACAGGAGAAGACTCTCACTGTGACAGGGGGGCAGGTGAGCTTGCTCAGACTTCTGATTTCTGGCAAAGCTGTGTCTCCAAGAGGTATTAAATCCCAAATAGCGGTGCTTTAAAGTGCCTTTGGTGGGTACTCAGCCCTGCAGTTGTCCAAACAGACAGAGCTGCTGAAACCTTTTGGGCTGAAGGAACCTCACAGTGACCACCAGCTTGATGGCCCCTCCAAGCCCAGTCTGTGCTGCTGTGCTGGCCTCAGCAGCTGGTTAGAAGTACCTGCCCTGAGCTCCTGGCTCCCACATGGCTGCAGGGGGAGGTGGAACAGAGCAGCTGCCTTACCCCTACACAGCAAGCCATCGGATTTAGGCACTGTCCCATTGCAGCTCCCAGCTGAGTACAAGTCATTGCTTTGTTCTCTTGGCCAAGGGGATCACCACTACCTGTGCCTGAGCCTGTCCCAGCTGGGAGAAGGGACAGAAATGCCTGAGCTTTGTGCCTCTGCCTGGGGACATGTTGGGCTGGTGCCATCCCCAAGGCACTGATAGGTGGGCAGAGGTGGAAAGGAGTCCTGCTGTCCTCTCTTGCATTTACAGCCAGAGAGGTTTCAGGAAGGTTTCAGAGAGGTTTCTCATCCCCACCCATTGTTCCACAATTTATGGTGTCCATTATGTTTTAATCTGTGTGGGAAAGACTGCACTGCTTGCACTGTGCTTTGTGTCAAGATCATGAGAGCAGCCATGGTGAAGAGAGAGGGACACCATTACGACGAGGGTCTCACCTGTCCTGTGTCTTTTATCCTCTTCTATTAGGTTAACTTTCTGTCTGGTTTTACACTGGTTTGTATAGTTCCTGAAGTGAAGGAACTACCAAGGCTCTTGTTTAGGAGCCTTAGCCTGAAGATCAGAAATATGGCTGTCAGAGCCAGGGGGATTGTGCTATGCCAAGCCAGCCTGGGATCAGGGGACCCTCGGTCTTCATTTCCCCTTGCTGTTGGTGTGGTTGAGGTAATTTAAATGCCCTTTCACTTTGTTAGTTTTTTTGCTGAAATACAGCTGCTGAGTGAGGTCTCTAACCAATTTAAAGGGAAGCCCCTGTGGGAAATGAAGTGCATTTATCAGATGTTGGTTTTGATGCTCTCTTTAGGAAAAGCAACATTGTGGTCTGTCTAATGTCATATGTTTTTAATAAGCAGAGGCACTATTGTCTGCTGTGGTGGGTAACATGCAGGAGCTTGCTGAGCTGTGGGGGGCTCCGGGCACAGAATGGGGAAGAGCTGCTCATCCCCATGGGGTACAAGGATTGCACTGTGCCGAAGCTGGGGGTCTTCATCACCCACAGTATTGCTCACCTGGGCACCTCTGAGACCTCTGGGGTGGGTTTTTTTAACAATGTGTTTTCCTGCGAGATGTCTCCTGGTGGGCCCTGCTGCAGTTGGCTCATAGTTGAAGAAAACCTGCATCCTCCCTAAGCCCTGGGCTGGTTCCATCTGTTAGTATTTAAAAATTAAGGGAAGGAACTTGGAGTAAATGTGCTGCTTTAGATCTCATTGGCAGTTTCTACTTGCTCATCAGCAGCAAGGTGAAAATAGCATCTGGCTACAGATCAGTGTGCAGGTCTTGGAAAAAGTCCATGTGCCTAGTGATTGCAGTGGCATGGAGATGCAAGTTTATGGCATGCCCCTCAGTCCTTTATAAGAAGAAAGCTCTGCACATTCCAAGAGGAAAAGCAATGTTGTTAATCCAAGTGCTCTGAAGTACTGGAATGCTTTTGTACCAGACAGAGACTAGAGGCTGAAATAAACTGCTATCCCACAGCCCCCAACACAGCAGTCTGGCAGACGTAGGCAAGGGAGGGATGGAGAGGCCTTAGCAGGATGTGTGCTGGTTCCTTAAGTTCCAACAAGGAAAACTGATGGAAAATTACTTGGAAAAGGTTTTTGCCCTCAAGAGTGCAATATCTGTTGTCTTTAATAGGTAACTTGATCATCCCAGGGGCTGGCCAGTGTGGCTGGGGGTAGCTACCTACTGCTTCCCCAGCCACCCTCCACCCACAGCTCCATCCTGGGCTGTGAACCACACAGGGAGTGCCTTGTGCTCTGGCTGTCAGGACGTGATTCCTGAGCTGTGTGGCACTGTGGCATTCCAAGGGGCAGCCCCTCCTGAGCAGAATTTTGCATTTTATAGGGCTGGTAGGAGCTGTGCACTGCAAAACCCTGTCCCCTAAGGCTGCTAAATGAGGCCTGCGTGTAGGCAGGTGTATTGCCTGTACCTGCTGTCTATATTGCCTATTTACAGATGTCAGGCCTTTTGGGGAGGAAGAGAAAAATAAGGTAAGTAAGGGTAAGTATCTGACCAAGCAGAAAGTGGCCTCTGGCTTCCGTCCTGCTTCCCAGTCCTGCTGCCATGTGCTGGTGAAGGGTTCATGGAACATCCCAGCACTCCAGCCTCAGCTGTAGGTGGGTTGATTTCCACAGAAGAGGTTTTTATTGAGAGGGTTTCTCAGACATATATGCAGATCTGATTCAATATTAAAAAAAAAATACAGCAACAATTTTGTTATTTCTCTGATTCAATTTGCTTTTTTCCTGAGACACATCAAGTCTTCCAGAAAACAGGCAAAGATAGGAAAGAGACAACAGACAATGTCATTATTGGTCTAAACATTTTTAGCCAGGCAGTAGCAAACATTTAAAAAAAAAGTATATGTCATCTCTAATATAATTAGCTGTGGCTGTCAGTATCCAAGGAACAACTAAAATAACCATGTTAGACTGTGCTGTATACTGTGACAAGTAATTTTAAGAGTCTTTGAATGTTTAGTAATGGAAGGAGGAGGTAGAAGCAGGAAAGGTGATTATAAAAAAACCCCTGAAGGCTGAGGCACAGCAAGACACTGGTCTTCTTGCAGACCTCAGTTATTTGCTTTCCCAGGTACAGCACTGTCTTCTTGCAACTGGAATGCATTTTTTTACCCCAACACATACTTAAATCCTTCCTGGTGGACTAATTCCTACTTGCTTCCCTATTCATGCCTCCTAAACCTCATATCAATAAATAAGAAGTCCAGATTTGGGGATATTCAGTACTATTATGAGAATGTGCATGTTTTCTTCCTGGTTGTTTCAGGTCTGGTTCAAAGTCACAAAAAAAATTCCAGATTTCATTGAAAAGATGTAAAAAAAACCACATTCCCTTTTATGACATCAAATTCTCTTGATAGTAGTCCCCCTGAGTGCTGCTTTGTTGCTATAGTGATTACTAGTCCATTTAAGCCACTTTAAAATGGTAATGATGAGCAAGAAAACCAAATTCATAACAATGTCATTAGCATAGCTATTTTCGTGTGTTCCATGAGATTAGGAAATGACCAAAGTCTGGGGAATAGTAGCCTGATTTATTTCCAATTTTTATGGGCTGCTAATGATTTAATGGCAAACAGATCTGATGCAAGCTGCTATCAAAGACATCAGCTAAGAGCTCTGAGATGATAAAGCTATGGGGCCTTTGTGATCCACTATGGTAGAATAAACCAGCCTGAACTAATTAAAATACCTTCAGGGGCATCCTCTGCCTCTGGTGTGACATCAGGCCTGTTCTCTGTGAAGAATCTGGCCCCGCTGAGGTGGTACCAGGGAAGGAAAACATAATGTTAAGTTCGGTTCCCAAACCGTTTGGGTCCTCAAGTCCTCAGAGCCAGTCAGGGGAAAGTGGGATTCTGTGAGCCAGCACCCTCAGCACCTCAGCTGAAGAACCACAGTGGTGATGCTGTGCTTGTGGGCCATAACTGTGAGTTGGAAGTTCACTGACAGGTCTGCAGAGGGCTGAGGGAGACCTCAGCTGCAATGTGTGCTCTGCAGGGGAGCAGACAGGGAGAAATCCCCAGCACTCCCACAGGACACCTCTCTCCCTGTCAGGACACATGCTTTAGCTAGAGGACTTTGAATGGATGGAAGGCATGACATATGCTGGCCTGTGGAGTGCCTGGTGAGCTGCACTGGCTGTGGAGGGAACGTGGAGGGGGGCCCCTGTGCTGGGGCTGGGGCAGAAGCAGGAGAGGGACCTTCAAGCAGCACTGATGAGGCTGTCCAGGCACACCTGCACTTCCTTTAGTCTTTTGGAGACTGTTTCAGTTTGTGATTCACTGAAGGGTACTTAACCCTTCAGTGAATAAAATTAAATGTGTTTGTTATCCGTAAGTATCATTGCGCAGGGCGGTTTTGGTTTTTGGTGCCCGCTGGAGTTGTGATGCCCTCCAGTACTAGGAAGGATGCTCCCACCCAGCTGACAGGCCTTGTGTGAAGACGAAGGACACTGGATGCTATATCAGAAGCACAGCTGACACAGGGAGGTGACAGACATCACCCCTTGGCCAGCAGCGAGGTCTGATCCAGGGATGGGGGCACCCTGCAGTGCCACCCCCTGCAAACTGGGTCAGTTAAATATTTGTCCTTGCTAAGGTTATACATCAAGGATATGACTCCAAAACCTCTTGTTTAATGAAATTCACTCTAAAAGATATTTTAGTGACTGAAAGTCTTAAAAATATTGACCAACTGACAGGAGGAGGGGAAGAGCTAAGGTAAAATAGTAAAGTGGATGAAGTGGCAGACTCTGTGCTGCTGGTGTCGCTGATGTTGCTTTGGTTTAAGACTTGTATGAGGCAAGAGGAGTCTGAAGTCCCAGATATGACAGACAGGAGTTATCAAAGTAAAGTTACTGTGACTATTTTTATAAGGCTCCCAGAAAATTAAAAGCCTCTCCTTTCCCTGTTAAGAAAAAAAATTTGAGCTGAAATACAGAAATATCGCCTGCTGTTCAAGGCTGAATTCTTTTTCACTTGTGAAAATGTGGAAAGTGTTATATCCCAACAAGTGACTAATTTCAGAGGCAAGAGGCTGGTGCTTACAGCAGCCTTTCCATGGCAGGAGGCACATCAGGCACAACTGGAAATTCTCTTGTCTCAGCACCTGGATTTATAGTCTGTCTGCCACTGGTTCCAGCAACAATGAGCTGTAAAAAAAAAAAAA
>VZDJ01000623.1:11914784-12077918 GCA_008694505.1 Cyanoderma ruficeps
AAAAAAAAAAAAAATTAGAAAAAGCAAGGTATTGATTTTATGAAATTTTTCCCTGACCTTCTTCCCTTTACCTAGGGGTAAATGTATTACTTGCTGATGCACATACAGTTCTGACAGCCTGTGTCAGCATGTGATGTGTAGTGAGAAGTCCTTCTCCAGAAAACAGGCTCTGAAAATCTGGGAGTTGAGCAGCATGCTTCTGAAAAACTCTCTGGTGTCATCATGGCCCAGCTGTGCCTTGCTAATGCAACACTTGCTCCATGGTCCACCTTCTGTAGGAGAGATGCTTGAAGTAAATCCAAAATTGAGACTGCCACCCTTTCCTTATTTTATATATATACACACATATATAGCATATATATTATTTATATATAACACCTGGTTTGAAGAAGGCAAGCCAAAGTACACTAAAAATGCTGAACCTAAAATATCCTTATAATTTAATACCAGTATCTGCCTACCCCAGCAGGCTGCTGATGACCCTGATGAACTAGAGACATCAGAGTTTTGGCTCCCATTTCTCAGTGTCATGGAGATGCCCACTGCTGGGGCTCAGGCGCCACAGAGGATCTGGAGCTACATTTGGAAATTGCCATAACCCATGGTGGCAGGCTCAAGTGGAGGGGGTATATTTAGATAAGAAGTTTACTTTGTAGACAACAAGAGATACCAAAATTATTGAACCTGTTCCACTCCAAATATGTTTCTGCTTTCACTGGCAAAGATGAACTGATTGAGTAATCCCTCTTAGAAAAGTGGAAGAAATGAGAAGAGTGGAAGAAATGGTTTTGCTCCCTGAAAAAAACTGTGATGCAAGAGCTTTGTTTTAATTCAAAGCCTGCACAATGTGACATTTTCCTTTATCTCCTCCATCCGTATGTGTGTTCTATGTGATAGCAATGCAAGAAAGGCAACATCAAAATTAAAAAGAAAACCATAATATTTTTGGCCTGCAGAAATTTCATCAAACAATTCATCACAGGAGGGACTGAGAGAAGGCAGACTCAGCTTGTCATTTTGGATGCAAGCAAATGGAAAGATAAATGAAAGGTAAAAAATGAAGATGTTGGGTCACTATCTCTAATAACACATCTAATTCTGTTGTTATTCCATCTCCAGGCTGATCTGGGGAATTTGTTGAACTCTGAATTTCTGTACACATATAGGGTTCATGCTTCAGTGCACAGTGCTGATTGCTCATCAGAGGCCTGTGAGCAAAGGCAGCTACTGCAGAAATTCAGTTCTCCTTCTGTAATGAGCTTGTCCAAAAGAAAGAAGAAAAAGGATTAAAGTCAGATATAAATTTTGTGTGTTTTATTTTCCATTATGACCTGTCTTTGCAAACGTCTTGTTTCCCTCACATGACTTCTGTATAAATGAATATATATATATTTCTTCATTTAAACGTAACACCAGATGAATTACCTTTTGTCAGAGTCATGGAGCAATGAAAAGAACAAACAAAAACCCACTGAGTGGTTATTTATTGCCTGTGATGTTTCAATGAGGAAAGACTTTCTGTTACCAAATTAACCAGCTTCCCTCTCTGTTTATTTAACAGATGAACAAGACTGAAAGGATTTGCTATTGCATCTTCTCCTTAATAATGCAAGAGTGTGGAATGAACCTCATGGCAAGCCAGAATGCAGCAGGACAGAGTTCTGTGCATGCAGGGGGTCTCTGGCTGCAGCACTACTATAAATGTCACTCTGGCTCTCTTTTTAGGAGGGAGATTCAGCACAGCAAAAATGGAGTTGTGAATAAGTGGGCTACTTAGAAACCATTCACACAAATAGAATGAGCCTTAGAGTAGGTTTTAGAGCAGCAGCAAGGATGAGAATTTCACAGAAACTGTTTCCTGTTCATCTGCTGTCCTGTTGGAGGCTATTAATTGCTTCTTATTGGAATGTGTATTGAGGACAGCTGAATACCATTGAGCTCTGCAAGGACGGCTTTCATTTCACTTGTGAGCCAGGCTTAGAGCAAGTGAGGGTCTTGGAAAGTTCACAGTAAATGTTCCTTTATAAGAAACTTAAACTCTGCGGGTTTTAGTGTCATTTCTTTAAAATCCTGCCCCTGTGATTGATTTCTGCTGAGCTTTACTGCATTTCCCATGAGGTGTTCATCTGCATCACTGCACAGCAGCTCCAAGTCTGCACAGCAAGCGCTGAGTAACTGTCTCACATCCCCTGGCTGTTCAACCAGTGGTGGCAATACATTTTGTTTCCACCACCTCAGAAGCACTTCTATTTCTCTTTTTCATGAGTTCTTAGTTGCAAGCTGCTAGTAAAAACACACAGGTCTATAAAATACATCTTGTTAAGGTAACTTTTTCTATCTTGTGCATCACTTAAGTGCTTGTCTAAGTTGCGTTTATATCCAAGGGTTACATCAGCAAAGGTTGTATTCCCAAATCCCGGCTCCTCTTCAGAATTGCTTGTCTCTTTACACTGTCAAGTCAAGTAGGTTTGAATTTTGGTTGTTTTCTTCTTTGAATTGCTCACAGAAGTCATTGAAAAGCCAATGTTTCCCAGTTTTTACCACAGGTATAGCTGGCTTTTAATTAAGCCTCTAAGCTACTGCAGATTGTTTATTTTCTACTGCCAAGTACATATTAGGTTTTATATCCCAGGTGGGAAATCAGTTCTTCAACATTTGTTGTTTGGCCTGATGGAACTTGGAATATTCACATGAGCACACATAAAAATCTGAACAAATTGTTCAAAAAACACCATCTAATTTGAAAACATCTAGATTTTTTTTTTCAAGCTGCAATCTGCAGCACATACCTGTTCCTGAAACTGAAGTCTTTGGGGCCATGAGTTTAGATTCCCTTCATGCCCATTTTCTCTTTTAGCATTAATCTTCAGGCTTAGCTAACTCATAGACAAAAATCCTGGGGAAGAAATGCCAATTAGACAGCAACCTACTTTCCTTTTTCTCAACCCAATTTCTTGTGGATTCTTGTCAGCCTCCTGGGAGCACATGAAGGTCTGGGAGTCTGAGGATCCTCTCTTTGGTGTAACTACATCTGTCATTTACCCACAGTAATGCTAAATCAAAACCTTCTTTTGATAGAAAGCTCCAGCTGGAGCCTTGCAAACATTTTTGGTAATGGCACCAAATTCCCATCTTGAAAAATAAGACTCAAACAACCCACCACATTTCTATGTGGTGAGTTTACCTGTGCTGTTACCTTCAGAACTGTGTTGACTCCCAGATTGCTCTCACACGAGGCAGGGCTCAATTGATAAAGGTATCAATTGATACCTTTACAATAGATTCCAAATCTATTCTTCTGTTTGGTGGAATTTCTGCCAAATCAGGCACTGTGAAATGACTAAAGTAATTTCTGGGTGCAATCACACAGGAAGCAAGCAAATGTTCTTTTTGGCTAAACTCAAAGCAAGTTTTCTCTCCCTTTCCTTCATTTGTTTTAGTGCCCAGGTCTGCCAAAGCTCTGGAGCATCCATCACATATTTATGCTCTTCAGATCCAGAAACAAAATTAAAAATGCAGAGAGAGGCATTAACATGATTCACAGAATTTCTAAAAGCACAAGGAAAGCATAAACCAAAGCAAATTTAAAATCTGGGTGACATGAGGAGCTCTTGAAGAAACTGAGTCTGATGCAGTACAGAAGGATGTTGATGGGATGGTCTTGTAGTCTTTAAATATTTTCATGTCAGCAGCTTTAGAGTTAAGCTGTTCAGAGGTGGTAAAGCATAGAAACAGGTAGGCTACACACTGTGACAAACCTCAGAGTAAGAATTACAGACTAAGGCATGGTCAAATAGGGAGCTGAGATGCTGAAAATGCAGGCACCTAGTGAGATGAAACTTTGAAGAAGTGGCAGATGAAATGACTTGTAAAATTATCACTGACCAGAAGGGCAAAGTAGTCTCTTTTTCCAATTTTAAGATACTTCTTGGAGAAAACAAACCCATTGCTTCGACGCTTCAGAAGAACCTATTTTTTTTTGTGTGTGGTTTGTTACAATTTCAGTATATTCAGTGTGTTACAGATTTTAAATAAATATTTTTTAAAAAATAAAGATTTTTAAATAAACTTTAAAATGATCAGTTTTCCATTTAGAGCCATGGGTAAAACAATATCAAAGCTCAGTTGGATCTCAGTGCTCTCATTTTGGACAAGCTGGGGCCAGGCTAAAATTAAGAGCATCATTTTGATATACATGGGCTCATGTGAGTGGTAAAGCTGCTGGTGGATCCAGCTAGAGGATCAGACTCTAACTTTCCTTTAAAAAAAAGTGTGAACAACAAACAAGCTCCCTCCTACACTTGTGAATCACAAAATTCAAGCAAATTCTTGGTGTCTGAGATTTTTTTTAAGACATAAAGAGGTAATAATAATAAAAAATCAAAAATATTTTTTTTTTGTTTCTCACTGAAGATTAAAAAACACAGTTTGCTTCCCCAGGGTTCAGGTCTTCTATATAGATTTTCAGCAAAATCGTGTCTGATTTTTTATTATTTTTGGTGTTTGGCTTTAGATGAGAGTGGAAGTCTTTGGGACAGGTTTAGTTTTGTTATTAGAATGGATCAACATTTCCGTGACATCACTGTTTGAGGCACCTGAAGGGTGTAAAGCTATTTGGAATTTATTGTAAAGCCAAGTGAATCCAATTAAACCTCTTTGAATCACAACTAAGTAAGAAATGCAGAATTAAAAACAATGATAAAGAGGAAAATAATTTTTGTAAAGTTCTGTTGAAATTCTCTAAGTCATGGAGATAAACTGAGGCAAAGATTTTTAGTTGCTGTTATCTCAAAATAAAATATAACACTGCAGCACAAAATCTAATACTGAAACATTGCATTCAGCAGTTCCTTGTAGCCTCCTGCTGCAGTGGGACAGCAGCTAAGGAAAGAGGATTCAGGGGCAGTGTGGCATCTCTGCTCAGATGGGTGTGGTGATGTGAGTGTTCACATCAGAGAATCACAGATCCATGGAATAATTTGGGCTGGAAGGGACCTTTAAAGTCCATGTAGTCCATCCCTCCTGCAAGGACACCTCCAACTAGATCAAACTGTTCAGACCCCCATCCAACATGACCTAGGTCAACATGACCTACAATATCTCAGGGGATGGGGCACCCACCAGCCCTCTGGGAAACCTTTTTGAAGGAAAACAGGGAACCCGGTACCAGTGTTTCACTACTCTCATCATAAAAGATTTCTTCATAATATATAGCTTAAATCTATTCTCCTTCAGTTTAAAACCACCACCTCTTTTCCTATTGTGCAGTTGCGCTTTGTGGAGACTTTTTGATTCTGCTGAAGGAGAAAGGGAAAGCTGAGGGAAGTGTACATGTAGGAGGGGTTTATGGTAAGGGGAGATGAAGGCTTTGGTGCTCAGGGAGAGCTGTGGCTGTGGGGATCTGTGCACTGGGGTGCTCTGCTGGCAAGGAAAGATGATCAGGAAAACTGGATCAGCTGAGAGGCCTCACATATGCCAACTTTCTTGGTTAAACACAACTGTAGAAGAAAAAAAATCCCCTGTGCTTCCATTCTGAGGCCAAACTCAGCTGGGATATGTGGAGCAGCTCAGCTGCAGGGCTAGAAGTTTTACATGGGGAATTTATGGTTGTACCAAAAAGTATTTTCTGGGTCAGCTTTTCCCTTTTTTGGGCTCTCATTTTCCCAGTTCATTTCTATCTCACCTGGGCACACACCAACTTCTAGTACACATAGCATTCCTTTTGCCCTTTACTACCTAGCTCTGTGGTCTGAAATACAGATACCAGAGCAATGAATGTGTTAAAAGAGGTAAACTTTATGTGTTCATCTAACACATGCTTAGTCTAAATCTGAGTATTGATCACAGTAGGTTTATTCCGATACTTAAGCACGTGCTTGAACTTCTTTTATGTAGAAAATATAATTATGTGGTATTTATGAATGCTATTATGAGTTTCTGTGTCATTAGAGATTCATTATCTTAATGGAAAGTGAAAGGTGGTTAGCTCATGACTATAATTAAAGTGTTTGGCTATAATTTTATTGCTGGTGTACAACTTTTTCCTGTGTCTATCTAACATTTTGTTTCAGGACAAAGCTATGTATTGTACCACACAAAACCAAATTGCTGAATTTGGTAGAATCTCAGAAGACCACTCTGGTCCATCAGATAGTCAGAACATCTGACCCTCAGAACAGGGTCAGTCACAGCAGGGTGCTCAGATCCATGTCCTGTCAGCCAAGGGTGGACACGCTACAACCTCTCAGGGCAGCATCTCCAGTGTTTGATCTCTCACAATAAAAATAATGGTTAAGTGCTCTATACTACAAATTCTGGCTTCCTTAAATCACCATACAAAGCAAAATAGAAATCAGTTTAAATAAAAAAAATACATATTTCATCCTAAGTACGTTTTTATCACAACATTTTATCTTATTGCAGCAGGGAAAATGCCACTAGCTGGTACAAATACCATGGCTGGATACATAGAGCTATTTAGGCATCTCATAACCAACCAAAACAAGGAGTGCATACAGAGCTTCCAAAACGTGTTCTGAATGGTCTGGCCAGGATCAAGGTTGAGCCTGACTCCCTGGCTCACTACCCTAAACTTTTCCTTTTACTAGGTCTGTCTTCCCTCTCTCTCCCCATGAGATCTGAAGTAGTAGTTTTGGCCTTTCCAAAGCCTGACCCAGTTTATTCCTTGCTGAATTAAGACATTCTGTCTTATAAAAAGGAGTATAATATTGGAGTACAATTGGGGTATTTTGCTGCATGTGTTGTTCATTATGAATGTCACTCAACATTTCATGAAAATATGAAAAAAATGGATATTGTATAATTAAAATCTTTTCCATTTTAACCTTCTTAGTCATTGCATAAACATGAGGAGGTCTTACAAAGTGTGGGTTTGGTCCAGAAAATAAACATCAGCCCCCCCAAAGAATAATTCCCAGTAAGATGAATGCTTTTCAAGTATGGAGCTTTATCGTTCAGGCAAGCAGTAGCAGTGAACACTGAACACTTGCAAGCTACAAAATGCAAAAGCAAATGGAATGCGGTGAATTAAAAAAAAAGAAAAATCCCAGAAGATGAATACCTTAAAACCAAAGCAAACCATTATTTAGATTTCTTATCAAGAAACATTTTCTCTTTGACACCTGCAAAACAGCAGCTCAAACTAGCCCCCTCAAGTGCTGGGCAGACAGGGTCTGACTGCAGGGTTTGACAGCCCAGGCCCATCAGGATGAAGCTGCCAGCACGGTCACGTACTGCCGCGTTTCAGGGTGTGCTGCAGCACAGTGATGGCTCACTGCTGTAAAATACCTGTAGCACTTCTCCAAATGAGGTCAGCGACTTCGTTAAGAGCCAAATATTCTTGCTTTGTGTTAGATCTTAATAGAGGATGGTGGAGTCATATCTCAGAGAAGCACTGGATGGCAGTAAATGCCCAGCAAACCCAGGCAGACAAAGGCAATTAAATAAAGCAAGGCAGAGAGAAGCTGAAAACTTCAGCTGCTTCAATGATCAGTTCTTTACAAATGGCTATTATATAATATAATAAGTAACTGTAGTTTTACTTATTCATTAGAGAGTTTTGTGCATGGCTACAATCCATCTGCTTTAAATGGCTTGAGAGTGAAATTGGCTGTCTCAGACTTTATAGGAGTTGCTGAATATCAGGAAGGAGAAAAAACCTTTCTGTTTTCAGGTACATTGCAAACTGGATGAACAAAAGATTTTTCTTTGAAAATTTAAATAACTGAATGTATTTTCTTATTTGCCAAGGTTTTGCAGATTGCTTTTTTGTATGTGTAGGCAAATGAGCACAGAGCAGTATTTCTTGATATTGCTTTTTCTTTGAGATGCAGTTTGACTGATAAAAGCAATGGCATTGCCAAGCTTGACACTGTAAGGCATTTCATTTGATAATGGATAACTTTCTGCTGAAAAAAAACCTGGCATTTCTGTAAACAAAGCATTACAAATCCCTATCAAAAGGCTCAGAAATCAGCTGATGGACAGATCTCAGAAAGTAATTATATCTAAGAAACCAGTCTCCCAGTGGAGCGTGCTCACTGGGATTTTACAAGGTGCTGGCTCATGGTCCTGCTCTCATCAACACTCTCCACAGCCAGGATGCAAATACACCCCAGTGGACTTGACTGCAGAAGGTTTGTGGTGGGGGGGGTGATAAAGGGCAGCCCTTCAGAGCTATCCATTGGCACAACAGCTTACACAAGGACTCCCTTGAGCAAAGTGCATTTCAACGGTGGGCTGGATTGCTGGAGATGGAACTGCATGGCTGGAATATTTTTATGCAGGTACCAGTGACAGAACTTAGGATGGTATTTCAGCGAGCAGTGGCCAAGAAATGGTTTCACGGTGGATAGCTGGTGAGCTCCCAGTCTAGCCAAGTGGTTAAAGTAATCCACGGCTGCATGGGAAGGAAATACTGATTAGAAGTGGGAAATTATCACTCTGTGAGGCATTAGCAAGAGCTTTACTGGAACAAACTGACTACTTCTTGGATCCCAAGTTTAAAAAATATGCTGATAAATTGGAGAGGATACACCAAAATACTGCAAGAATGATTTGAAGTCTGGAAAAGCTTAGAGCATGCCAAGAGCTCAGTATAATTTATCCAGAAGAGTTTTAGTGCCTTGGTCATGGCCTAAAAGCCCCTACCCAGGGAGAAGGTTTCTGAAGTTTCTGAGTCTCTAACACAGCAGAGCAACACTGGAGTCAGGGTCAGAGGAAGGCTGAAGATCTAGGATGGAGGAATATGACTTTTTCAACATCTTTGTACATTATCCATCAGCACCCTGGGCTCAGCCGTGTAGGGACAGCCATTATTGAAAGAAATGAGCATTCAGTGGATGAGTCTCTCCTCCGGTACAGCAGTGGGTATCTAGATTAGCAACTTAAGTCAACACTTGTTTTAGATTTATTCAAGCATAAATAAAAGCAGATTTTTGTCTGCCCTTCACCAGATAAACAGCAATGTTCCTATTTTTTCACAGCAATATTAAAAC
The DNA here is from genome assembly GCA_008694505.1 of Cyanoderma ruficeps. Lineage (NCBI taxonomy): Eukaryota > Metazoa > Chordata > Aves > Passeriformes > Timaliidae > Cyanoderma > Cyanoderma ruficeps. Next base: position 11,923,802 of record VZDJ01000623.1, read on the forward strand.
AGAGAACTATGTTGCTATGAAATAAATTGTATAGGGCTCACAGACAACATACTGTAGTTAACAAGGTCCTTAGGACAAACAGAGATTTTTGTTGCAAATGCAACAGAGTTCTTTTTATATAAGAATACCATAGATATATCTGATAAAACCCTTTGATGCATAGCTAGATAACAGACCATATTCAATAAGTTTTCCAAACATCTTGTTCTGTCTGTCAGATCTAATGATGACTGGTGACTAGATACTTCAGCAAAATGCTGCTTTGCTATTTATTTCTCATTTATTCTCTTGAGAAGTCTCAAAACATTTCCAATTTGATTTAAGGAAGTTTCCCAAAGTCAATTGAACATGCTGCAGAAAGCAGTTCATTTTCATGGTCAATATGCAGTCTATAAAGAACAATAAGGAGAAGGTAATTTCATTTTGATCATGCTTACCATGTATGTTTATGCTCTGCTTAGATGTTAGTACTCCTGTCACTTGCTCTGAAACTGGCATTATGTTGAATCCTTTTGTCACATCGAAATTTCACTAAAATGGAGGATAAGGATGCACAAACATGAAGACTGAGCTAGTCAGCAACTTGGGAGGCATGAAATGGGAAAGCCCACAGCCATGAGTGGTGGTAGAGATCTATGCTTTCAGCCCATCCTGCCCCACAGTTGTGGGAATACAGCTGGAGAGCCGAGCTGGGAGCACTGCTCAGCTCGTCACAGAAATGGACATGTTAGCATTAGCAGGCCGCAAGCCTTGGCAACCGAAAGCAGAAGTTTGAGAAAGGAATGCAAAAGACAGTGATGTGCTTGGTATGATATGTGCTTAGCAAGCAGAACTTAGATAAGACAGCACATACCTGTGTTAGTTAGTGTGAGGCATGACTTAAGCAATGTACTTGGCAATATTACTCGTTATATAATGAAAAGGTATATAAACTCAGCTAGGTGTATCAATAACCAGCTTTATGTGCACAACCCATGGAGTCCGTGTCTCTTTGTCAATTGTCGTCACACAGTCACAAAGGTGGATGTCCTTTTTAAGCATTCTCTTGGCTGTGTTTGAGAATGTCACCAGGGAAATTAGCTATTCTTTCCAAAAAAATTGGAGGGTAAATCATTGTCTTCCTCAAGCATCAATGACCTTCAAGCCATAAGGCTACTTTTGCATTGACAACATTGACCCTCTAGACTACCTTCAAATCCATACCCATCCTCTGGACAGCAAACATGTAGGAGTGATAACCAGTGTCTAGCAGGGATCCCTGTAAACCCCGGTCATTGTCATGACTGTCTGTGGAAAGGAAAAGCTTCCATTCAAGAAGGCAGCAAAGGGCCTGTGTTTACCTTGGTAAAACATGGAAAGAGAGAGAATATATTCAATATTCAGGGAATGGTCCTTAGGTATATTTGATCTCATGGGCAGCTTAGATATGGGCTGGTCTCAAATCAGCATAAGCTGGCAATTATCAGACGTGTCCCAGTCTATTAGAAGAATAAGAGTAAGAACCATAGTGTCCTAGTGGAGGAGATGTATTTACCTTAATGACTTTAAAGTAGATCTAGGTGAGTTTATGAAGGTTACAGTATGTGCCTGATGAAATGAACAAGGCTGACTGCTTGACCAGGGAGGTCAAGCCTTGTGCCAGGTCTATCCCTGTTCTCCCAAAATTCTCATTCCAAATGGCAGCCTGGTGTTTTCTGCTTTCTCCCTCCCACACAGTGTATTTATTTACAATAATGTTAAGAAATTCTCGGCCTGTGGTTTCCAGACATTGTGGGTAGAGTGAAAAAAAAACACGAAAACCCCCCTAACCCAGCAAACAAGCTATATTTTTACTGCAAATTTCAGGCTTGCAGTAGTTTTTTGATGGTTTGTTGCCATATTAACTTTTTTTTTCTAACATCATTAAGTATTAAAATTCCATGATTTAACACTAGAAAATTTGTGTGTGTGGACAAGCCAGCTCTGTGTTTTAATGATTCTTATGTATATGGAATTTTAATGAATATTGCCTTCAGTGGGCCATTTGTCTAATCAAGAATATGTAAAATGCTTCTTTTTCTGTCGCATCTGAAGAGCAGTGAAAGACAAGCATTTGACCTGCCCCCATGCAATTAATGGTGTGACATTTTTCATCTGCAACCAGACAGGGGAAATGGGGACAGATTCATGCAGCTGGGCATCCTGAGAAGCAGGAGGGAATGGCTTGGGAAAGCTGCTTTGACCTGATGGTCAGGAAAGGCTGTTAGTGCTTCAGGCATGCCTCTCTAAGAGGATGAAAGGATGCTGAGCCCTGAAGATTGCTGGGGTAGAGTCTCTTTACTTATCGTAGACAGAAATGCAGTATGTGGGGTTATGTTGCTAATTCCCAATTCCATTCTCTCCAACTCTGGTCCTAAATAAAAGAAAGTAATTTCATAATGATGTCCACAAGGCATTCAGCTCTTTGCAAGAAATCGAAAGACTTTGTAGTCTTTCCTGGTGCTGCTGCTCATGCAGTGCCTGTTCCTTTGGAGGACCCCTGAGATAGAGGACCCTGTACTGTGTGACAGGCAGAGCTGGGGGTCTGGAGGACACTGGCAGCAGAGGTCCTTTCCCCAGCCAGGCTTCTGAGGAAGAAGAGAGCCTGCTTTTCCTGGGCAGGGAGCAGAGATTCCCTCTGCCTCCCACCATGCTAAATTCCTTGTGGCAGGATTAGCTAACACATCTGCTGCCTTCTGGCTTCTTGCAGGTGCCATTCTCTCTTATTTCTGTAGAGATGGCCACCTTCACTGCATCCATGTTTCTCCCAAGCATCCCTCCCATGTGCGTTCCTGGCTGGCTGCTCCACTCCCATTCAGGTGAGGGCTTTTGCAAGGCTGCCTGCACCTCCACAGTGATACACCAAGATTTTTTCTACAGGTGCACAATACATCTTGGTTTTCATATTTCTGAGGTTGCCCATTCCTAAGAAAGCTTAAAGGATCTTTATGTGAGGAGAGAGCTTCTTCAGCTAGAAGTAAGTGAAACCACTTTCCAAGTCACCTTCCTGGGTCTTTCTCTGCTTTCTCCTGGTTTCAAGCACAGTTTAAGTGCCAACTTGCAAGAAGATGTAGAAGGATGAAATATTGGCCCCTAATACTTGTTTGGCTTGAATAACATGTTTCTCTTGCATTTTCTGGCAATTAATGGAAGGCTGACTTTTTTTTTTTTTTTGTTAACTCCTCATATTAAGTTCTTCTGCAAATCCATAATCTGATGCTTTTTCTTTTATCCTTCAGGATGCTGAGCCTACATTCTCATTCCCTTGGTGTACTGAAGTTTCCTAATACCTTGCAGGGGGAGCACTTTCGGTCACTTTGGCATGGAAATGATGTATCATGGAAAAAGTGGGGCTGAGTGAACAAGCAGGCAAGTACCTTGCTATCTCTGAATAGATTTTAAGCTGTGACAGACTGTTCACTGTCCTGGTGCCTATTGGGTTTGGAACTGAAGGAGTTAACAGTGTCAGCCCTCCAGGGCCATGGCAGAGGGCTGGAAAACACACTTTTTAGCATAACAGTGCCTTGCCTCCTGAGCAGCATTTGGAGATCTATCATATTTCTGTTTTAAATTCACATCCTTTCCCCAACAATACAAAATGCCTCCATCTCCATGGAAATGCTGGTATTGTTCAGCGTTCACAGCTCACGAGGACAAAACACACAAGATGCATTTTTGTCCTATAAAGAACAGGCCCAGATTCTGCTGCAGCTGCCAGGGGCTCCCCACTGCTCTTTGCTTATTCAGTACCACAGCTCACCTTAAAATGTTTTTAAGCATCAGCTCTCCAGCCTTTCACTCCCTCAAAACACCTTTAAGGAATCTGTCTGTGTGAAAGACCTGCAGGCGGTACAAAACTCACTGCAGTATGACTGCCCCTCTCCTGGCAGTGCTTCAACACCCCACAAGTTTATGTAGTTGCTGAAGGGATGAATGCAAGAGGGCTCTGACATTATTCCTTGCATATAGAAAAAAGCAACCAGATTTCCCCTATGTTTTACTTTTGTGCATGCATATTACGCATTTATAAGAAAAAAACAAACAAACCTGGAGGTATGTTTTATCAACACTGCACTAATTGCTTGTTTAATTTTTTACCAGCAGGAGAGAGAGAAGCAGCTTTCCAGGCAGCCCACCTTGAGAAGCTGGGATGATGCCTTTGCCTGGAGAGAGCCCTTCACCCGCACTATCCAGCATGGGATCCCTGGCAGCAGCCCCCGCACAAAGTTTTCTTCCATCCACTTAGGGCTGCTCCCTTTCTGGTAGGCACCTGGGGGAGGAAGGTGATGAGGAGGAACCCAGTAGAAGTCGAGCATACCAGGGCAAGTGGTGGAGAGGACAGCATGAAAGCCGGGAGCCATGGGAGGATGGTGGGACATGCTGGGGAACTTGGTCATGTCCCTTCTCCTTTCAGGAGGACACAGAGAGTGACAGTAATGTCCTTTTGTGGAAGTGCTTTGAAATGTACAGATGAAAAGCCTATACATAAAGGCAAAGTACTATTGTTGCCACTTCTATTCCCACAGTATATGCTTATTCTTGGAGCAGACTACTGCTTCTCCTCTCATTTTTAACACAAACAGGAACAAAAAACAAGATACGCCTAAGAGATTGCCAGCCTATGGTGGCATCTTGTGTGAAATTATGGTGGTTGGAAGGAGACATTGTTTTCTTGGCATCAGTCACAGTATGACCTCATCTGATGACTCCTCACTCTCAGTCACTTTGTGGCCATGGCTGACGGGCACCTGCTCCCTTGTCCCTGGACAGACTGTAAAGGAGAAAACACTTTTCCTTTCCATTAAGCTATTGGTTTGAGAAGTGATTTCTATTAAAATATGCCTCGTAATAAGTAAGACTGGATAAGACATTGGACCAACCATAAATATTATGTCAGATTAAAACAAACCACTTGGAGCTTAGAGTGGGTTTAGTATGTGACCAAGATTAAAACAGGCAAGAAGCCCCCCATGCTGGGTTTTGTTGCAGTGGTTGTCACTGCTCATAGCAACATAGGTTTTGGTGTAAATTTGCATGCTTTTAAGTACAGACTCTTTCTACACTTTTGAGGCCAGCCCCAGAGGTGCCTCTGGAGTATCACATACTGTGAGCAACATCTGTACAGCATCCTTTTCCCCCACAAAAGAAAACATTTTTAAGCAACTTCCTTTACCGTGTAGAATGATGGCAGTTCCCAGAAAAGGCCAAGCCTGCAGAACAAGCAGAGGAGAAAGCCAAGCCAGAGCAGGGTAATCAGCAGTAATGAGCTAGAAGGATGCTTGCCTTGCATTTACCTGACTGTCCAGCAAATACTGCAGTGGAAAAGGCTTTCAAGGCTGATATATGGAAAGAAGCCAGGCTTTCTAAAATTGATATGAAAATACAAGCTAATGCTTAGTGAGAAAAGCTGCTTATATGAGGATGAATATGGTATCACGTATAACAAGGAATTATTTGGTTTATTTTAAGCTGATTTATTTTAAAATTATTTCTGAGCTCCTGAGGAACTACGTAAACATTTTTCATAGTATTTTACAGCAAAAGCAAAAGATCTGGGTTTAATAGAACTTCAAAGTTGCCTCCAGACTGCACTGGGTTTGTGTATCTGCTGGGCAGTTAACACATTAACATTTTCACAATCTCAGCCCAAAAGGGAGCCACTAATAACAAAGTTACCCCTAAATGGCTGTGGAATATTTTAACTGTGTTTAATTGGGTTCACCTCATAACACTGGCGGGCTTGGTTCTCCCCACTGAGAAGGGAGAGATACAAGAACAGCTTCCTTCTACCCTACTGAGGTTGTCTGCGATGCCAAATGGCTGTACCTGAGCCAGCCCCAGTGGATCCCCAGTCACAGGGGATATAAATTGGGTCATCCCAGCTGACAGGAGACATTAGGTGTGGTTCAGATGCCTTATGTGGCCTGAAGAACCTCCCATAGGTGTCACTACCATGGTCACGGAAAACAGGGAGATTGTGACTCTGCAGAGACCATCTCCAGGTGTTGAGGGTGGCCCATCTGTCTGAGACACTCCTGCTGGGAGAAGATAATGTACTGAATGTCACAGGAGGGGCTGAGCTCTAAGAGGTGGCCAAGAATGTCTCTTGTTCTCCCAGGCAGCTTCCTTGGCTGTCAAGTAGACAGTTCTGCGCTGACAGTGCCGCAAAGCCTGGGGGTAGTTGTTGCGGTGCATTTGAGATTTATCCAGGTTCTGCATGTTTAGTTCCTCGTTTTATAGTGGTTTGTCCCTATACCCCCATGCTCAAACCCCCCTTGGTCTTTCCTGAGTGGGGGGTCTTGTCAATCACCCTGCAATCCTGCCCAGAAGCCTGGAAAATTCTGGTGGAGTGACACAGTGATTTGGCAAGTTTTTCGGGTTCCCCCTCCCTCTATTATGTATAGATTGTTCTGCTAACCGTCCCCTGTCCTGGGTTACTCCCCTTATTCCCTGAGATTGGTTCTAGGTTGTCCCCTGCTCTGTCTACGGCCCTGTACTTAAGCCAAAACCCGAGGGCCAGACTTCACTTCATGTGGGCTCTCCTCTGGGTGAATAAACTCAGCTGAAACTCACGTGAAGTCCTCCTTTCTTCCACGCCATTTACCACACTTCTGCCTGAGGTTCAGACCCACCAAACCTAAAAGGTAAAAGGCTGTACCCCTGAATCCGGACTCAGAGAACGAGCTAGCAGGTAAACAGCTCCCAACACCCACAGGTAGTGACAGATTTTGAAAAGTTTAAGGTAGTCAATTCACAAAGTGTGGCTACTCCAGTGATTTTTATCAGTGACAGCCCCAAGGTTATTTCAAATGCATAAATTAGTACCTTTGTCTTCTTAGTCTCTGAAAACCTGATGGAGTTATTTTTATAAAGGAGTTGCATATTTTTATGGGCTTAACCTTTTATCCTGAAATTTCTCATAACTGTTTTATTAGTGCGCAGGAGAAGTGAATTACAGGTTGCTCAGCTTAAATAGGTAGGAAATTTAAATTACAGTTAAGACTTGCCAGGAAAATTAACCTGAGCTGCAGCTTCAGCTTGGAATGAGTGGCTGGTGGGTTAGGTACCTGCCACTGACCATCCACCAGGACAACCTGGATTTTGAACATTCAGGCGTAAATGAGGGATGATGTTGCAGACGGTGAAAGACCTGCTGGGACCCACATGCATTTAGGACTCCCATGTCCTGCTTGCTGCTTTTCAACGGGCTGAGCCCAGAGACACACTGGAGTGCAGGAACCATGAATCCTTCCTGGGATTTCCCACATGCCACGTCCCTGGGTCCTCAACAAGGGCACTGTGTACGTCCCCATCCCTTTGTAGGTGAGAAGGACAGAGTGGCCCAGCTCTGCACCAGTCTGAATTTTAGCAGAGGCAGGAGTTGGTTTAGCTCTGAAGGGGAAACTCTTTCTCCATTAAAAGGTGTAGCACCAAGAGACAAAATTAAATCAGAGACATTCCAATATCATTTGATTATTAAATTAGGGTTGACTTCTAACTTCCAAGTTTTTCACACAGTTATTCAAATGCCATGTTAATGGTATAATTGTTATTTGTTTTAAGAAAGCCTCAAATGTTCTCCTTACCCTCTTTCCTGAGAAAAGGAGATGACTTTGGGAAAAAATTAAACCTTGAGCTTCTCAAAATGATAGGCACAAGCATAAAGTCAGTAGTATACACTCCTGTGACTTGGGTGAGGGGCTAGAAGCAGAGAGCAGCAGTGTGGCTCAGAGTGACATGGTACATGCAATGGCAAGGGACAAGGAACCATCACACACAAGGCTGGACAAAGGAGAGTGATCGGTGCCTCTCCCTCTGTGAGTAGTGGAAAAGACATGGAAGTGGACTGAGCCCAGCCAAAAAACTTGAACACAGGCAGCCAAAAGACTCATGTCAAGCCAGAAGCATACAGGTGAGGACTTCAGAAAACCAGAAAAGTGTAATTGAAAGAGATACAACATGAAAGCTGAAAAGGACTCATCTTTCTTTCCTCTTGTGGATATAGAAATGAACAACTTTCAGAGTCTACAAGATTCAAATGTCAGCCTGGGAAAATTGTCTAGGTTGATTCTGCTAAAGGCTTGGACCAGACAGGACTCACCAAGGGTTGTATTTGCATTATGGTCAGGTATCATAGAATCATAGAATTGTTTGGGTTTGAAGGGACCTTAATGATCATCCAGTTATAACCTTAAAGATCACCCAGTTCTAATCACCCTGCCATGGATAGGGACACCTTTCACTAGACCAGGTTGCTCAAAGTCCCATCCAGCCTGGCCTTGAAAACTGCCAGTTATGGGGTAGGTAGATTAAAAAGTACATAATTTGATTCCTTGGCTGCTGTTACAAACCCAGGTGAGAGGTCTGTGCCAGATGAGTTTATGTGCACAGCACTAAAGAGCTGGGGCTGACACTGGAGACCTTGACAGGTCAGAGTGAGGGCTGGTTCCCTGGTGATGCATCTACTCACAGGTTGTGTGTCAGGCTGAGGTCATCTTTAAAGCCAGGAATTAAGGGCCTGAGGGAAGGTTGTGCACTGGCATCTCTCTGAGGCTCCTGTGGGCTGGCACAGGTGTTATTGGACATTGCAAGATAAATGTAAATAAAAGCAAAAATAGATAGATAAGCTAACTGCGAGTTGCATAGGACTGTATGCTTCAAAAAAGAAACTGGACAGAGGGTGAGGTATGGTCTGCAAAGGGTGGACTGGAGGGGAATGTGCCTGGTTACTCTGTATCTGAGTTTGACTTTTTCCTTAGGTGTCTCTGCTGCCAGAATATCAAATGTATCTGGGAAGGTGATGTCCTTTCCTAGCTGAAATTTCCAGTTCCAAGAGAAATGGTGTGTTTTTGAAGAGGAGCCAGGCATAAAGTGACAGACCTTTTCCCTTGAACATTGGGCAGTGTATTTTTGTTGTGGGGAAGTGTCTTGGGTTATAGAGCCTAAATTGTATATTCCATTTTCATCTGCTGAAAACAGCTGGGAGGCTGTTCCTCTTTATCTCTTGTTTACTCTGGAGGGAGGGGGCAGGTGCCTTTTGATAATGGTCCAACTGTTAACACCAGGTAGGGCATTGTTCTTATCTTTCTCCACGATGGGCCATTACGACTCCCCAGGCTGTTTTCTTCCCCAAACTGTTCCCCTTTCCCAAAATATACCCATATTTCATCATCCTATTGTGAGATGCTCCACCCAGTGGGGGGAGCCAACCATTCCTACCTGGATAAAAGTGGGACTCCGAACCAGGACGCCCCTTTCTTGCTTCATCCGATTACCGGAGGAAGATTGGACCCTTCTCACCATCACCGGACCCTTCTCATCATCACTGAACCCTTCTCACCATCACTGGACCCTTCTCACCATCACTGGACCCTTCTCACCACCTCTGGACCCTTTTGGCTACAGGATCATCTCTACCTCAACAGAACCACATCTGCCACTCCAGGAGGACTTATTTTTGGACTGCTTCTAACACCCTGACCAACAGGGCATCAGGTTGTAGCTCTGACTTTGTCAGAGCTTTCCAAAATTGTTGTTTGTTTGTTTGCTGGTTTGGTGGGGTGGTTTTGTTTTTCTACCACATTTGTATTATTGATATTCCTAGTAAAGAACTGTTATTCCTATTCCCAAATCTTTGCCTGAGAGCCCTTAATTGCAAAATTATAATTTGGCAGGGAGTGAGGGGTTTACATTCTCTATTCTAAGGGGAACCCCAGTTTCCCTGGCAGATACCTGTCTTTCTAAACCTAGACAGGAAGTGTCCATACACAGCCTCGATAGAAGGGTGAAATGGAAGCCTTCACAAATCACCCACTGTACGTTTCCTGACCATAGACAGCAATGTTTAATATGCATGCTTTGGATGTATTAAAAGCTAAAATATGAATCAAATAGCATAACTTGAAGCTGATTTGTTTCAGAATAAAGTAGAAGTTAAAACTTTTATACATCTGTACATCAAAGTGTTATTCCTAGCTAAGGTTTCTTTTTATAATTTAACCCCATATCTGAAGTGAATTTCAATGGGCTGGTTGTGTGGTACACTCCAATCAGTCGAATTTGATGAACACCCCAAAGCTCAGTGGCTGAGAAAGAAAGAAGAAAAGCTTGCTTAGGAACATCAAATGGGAGTGCAGGCCTGATATCTTTTGTCAGTAGAAAGATTGTTTTAATACCCTGTCGGTCACAGTAATAACCTTAAACAAATAGATCACTTGTATTTACTTTGTAATATCTGTGCTTTTACAAGATTGACTACCTAGTGGGATTGTCTGTACAAATTCCACAGTTGTCCCCAGGCAGCTCTGTGAAGAGGACACTTTAACTCCATATGCCATAGAAAGATGCCTTCAGTGATGCTCCATGAATTAATCATATCCCTGAGGGCTGTGGGAGGATAATGGTAGAAAAGCCCTGCTGGAATGACTTGGAGAGCTCCAATGAGCTGTCACAGTACCTGGCCACTTTGTGCAGCGAGGAGCAGTTACATCAAACAGGCTGTACCTGCGTGAGCAGAGAGTGCTGAACCTCACCGAGCTGCCAGCAGGACAGAGGGAAGCACCACTTACTTTACCTATTGGGATGGGCTCCCTGCTGCCTGAGGCCATGGGGGTTACTGGAGAGAAAAGGAAGTAAACATTTATCTAGTGGATTACTCCTTTTTTTCTTAATCCCACCTCTTGAGTTACAGAGGCACTAAGGATGAGCTGTGCTTATTCTTTTTGATGCTAAAATTGCCTGGCAGTGAGCTGAAGGTTTTATGCACAAGTGTTTGGTGGGTGTTTTAATTGGTTATCTATTTCTTCTTCCCAACTTCTAGGTCTCTACTCTTGAGCCAATGGCCATGCACAGACGCTCCATGTATGCAGCACCTCAGGGAAGGTAGGGATAATGGTTTGTGATGATAAAATAACATTATCACCAAGACCACCTTGTGTTCTCTATTCTTGCTATTTACAGCATTCTGTGTCAGGTCTGGTTTAATTTTTTTTTTCATCTTTTCTGGGCAACAGAAGGTTTCCCTTTATATGAATATAAATAAAACCCTTTCAGAGTAATGATGTTTTTCATGGAGGGTGTGTTAACCTACAGGAGTGTGGAGTAGGTTTACATTCTGAGAACAACATGTGCATCAGGATTATTCCTTCTCCACTCCCCCTGAGTGAGACCTTTTCCTCTTTTGTTTCCATTTGAGCCAGGTGCCAGTTCATTACTCTCAGACATTTAAAATACATCAAATGCAAGTAATGTATCACATGTTTTCCTAAATGTTTCTCAGTTGATCCGTTTCTACTATATTTTAAACCTTTTTTTCCCTGTCAAGAAAAATCTTGCCTGGATAAATATGAGCACAGCTTTGGTTTTTTATTTCCTTGCACCTTGCTCTGTAGCCAGATCCTAGCTACAGAGTGTTATTAACCTCTCTGACCATGCCAGGTGACTCCCAGGAGACTGCTGGAGAAAACCTTTTTACAGTCACTGGAGAAAGCAGGAAATCAAATCACTGCTTGAAACTTTATACATGCCAGGCACGTATCATCTGACCACAAAGACATTTGAATGGCCAGACAGGTGAGACAGATATAGAATGATCCAAATGCCACTCTACCCTAAATCTGCCTGTTTCTCCTGGTTGTTAGGAAGGGAGGCTTGGTGAGACTAGTTTGGATGCAGCCCTCAATCGTTCAGTCATTTCCATGGCAATGAATGAGCTTCCCATGTTCCCTTTTCCCAGGCTATCACACTTGCCATTTGCCTTCATGCAGGGAATGACCTTTTAAAGACCTCAAGGCTGAAAACCAGACTATATCATGTCCAAAGTGTAGCACCACAGGGACAAATTCCACAAAAGCTGTTGGCTGCTTACCTGGTTGATAGTCCAACCAAAACGTTCTGGCTTGAAGAGACAAGGAAGAAATTCTTACTTCCCCAGGTCAAGTTCTCTGGGTCAGGTGATGAGGCCAAGGAAGCAGCTAGACCTGTTCCAGAGACTTAAGAGAAGATTACAGAAACAATTACTGCCAGTTGACCTCATCTCATTCTTTTCATTTTGTGCCTTTTAGGCAGGCTCAGATTCATCCTATGAGGTGCTGAAGGGGTCTACACCCTAACTGAAGCTATTCTGCATTTTCTGCACCTTCTCTGACAGAAGAACTGGGGAAATCTTTTCTCCAAGTTACACCGTAGGGATCTGTGTTCTACAGAATTTCACAGCAGTTTTGATGAGTCTTGATTTTCTTCTTTAAAGTTTTGATGGATCTGACCTTTTATCTCTAATGCCCTCTATGAGATTTCTGTCTCCTGTCCTTTTTGCATAGGGTAATGGTTTTTTATTTCTGTTGAACTGGAGCGAGCTCTGGACTCCTCAGACACACAACCCATTTTACTTCTACTGTGAGTAAAACTTTCAAACTGTTTAGTCAAAACCTGTCTTCTCCAGAGAAACGCCTCATTGCCTAGCTGTTTCATTTTGAAACCTTGTAGCCATGAAATCTGTTGGGAGAACACAAGCAGCTGTGATTACCTGACAGCTCTAGGAAATGGAACAGAGACAGGATATGTCTTTGAGATAAAAGTGCTGATTGCGGGTGGAGGCTGCAGGAAGATGTTTTAAACTTCTTTGTAACCTTTGGGCTCTGGTGAGCACCAAAGGGGGGATGCCCTGCCAATCTGTATCAATGAGCAACAGCAATCTGATACTTTTCTTCTGCCCACGTGAGAGTCATTTGTTTTGTTAGAATTGGATTAAGGGTATCTGTAAATGTGATACCATTATACTTTCTTAATGTAACTACAATTTACCCAGAGGATCCTAATAATAACAGAGCCCTTGGCCTTGTACCTGCTGTACGTGTTCCATCTGAGAAGCAGGTCCTGACCTGCAGTCCACCCACTCTACAGGTGAGCATGGAGCGGTGCTTATGGGGAATTTTGCAACATTGCAAACAGAAAAGCCATCCAAAGGAGTCCAGTTTTGGAGTGCTAAGCCACAAATTCTTTCTCATAGCCATGGCTGGGACTAGCTGCCTTTGTGCCTGATGATTTTGCAGTGCAGCTCACCGGGACCACAGGAGGCAAGTTTTAGTAGCAGGATACGCAGGCAAGTGTTGTTTCCTGGGGATCTGCTCACTATCTCACCAAGTTTTCCTTAGAGTAGGTTTGGAAGACAAAATTTATAAAATCCAGCATTTCCTTCTTTTTCTCTCATCCCTGTCTCTTGCTTGTGAATGTATTAGGCTTCATTGCAAGGACTTTCACAGGCACTGAGCCAGGACTGGTGGGGTTTCTCAGCCACAGATAACATCTTCAGATCAGTTCATTTCCCTTTTTCCTGCAGCCTGTCCGCTTCCCTTCCTTGTGTTTTTCTACTCCCCGATCTTTCCTTTCCAATTATTTTTTTCAAAGATGCTTTACCAATCAATCTCCAAGCCATTTGTTACTGTACTGCAAAGTCCCTTATGCACTCTCCCTTTTCCTTTTTTATTTTCTCTCTCCTATTTCTTTCTTATTTTCTCCCCAAAACAGCATTCCTCATTAAAGCCAATATGCACTACCAACTACAAATGCTGCCTACACACCTTTACCACGTGTGATGGTGCCCTAGCCCCGTTTTGTGCCACAGGCTGGGGGGAGACAATTCAGTCCTGCAGGGTACTTCCCACACTGCAAACCCTGGGAATATAAGCAAATCCCAGTGCCTTTCTCCTGCCATGTAACAGTGGTGAATCTAGTGATGAGGTAACTTAAAATGCTGAAATGCTTTTGTTGGTTTGCCTTTGAAGAATGCCATAGTGGGGCTGCAGTGAGACCCAAACAGGAAGGCCAGAGATTTGTGCCTGTCAGGCAGCCTGGTCAAAGCAGTCACAGATTTCAGGCTCTCTGTGCTCTCCTGCTGCTGCAGAGCAATGCTGGGCCAGCTTTTCACCACTTGCATGTAATCACAGTGAGGCTGTGGAGCTGTGAAAAATCAGGACTGAATAAAACCAACTCCTGAACTGCCCTTATCCCAACATGTGTGGCTCAGGAAGCAGCCCTGTGCTGTGCTTACCCTGCAGCTGGTTGGAGTTCACCTGTGCCTAATTCTTCTGATAGCACAGCACTGAGAGGAGACATTAGAGCAGGGAGCACTCCTCTCTTTCAGTAACCCAATTATTAAGAAGGAAGGGAGAAAAAAAAAAGTGGACTCACCAGGATTTGACAACTAACCTAGGTTGCACTCAGTTTTAAATTCAACTGTCTTGGAAAATATCCTCATGAGATTTTTGAACAGGAGAGTCAGAGATATTACAAAATGGAATTGTTTTCTTAAGATTTCTACCAATTCTGGGCAAAATCCCATGAGAATAGTTGTTCTTGTGAGGTTTTTTCTGCATCTGAACAAGAAAGAAAACATTCTTGAAGCATTACATCTCTCACCATAGTGGAGTAGTGTATCTGGAAATTCAATTCTGACACTTCAGGAAAACTGCAAAATGAAGTTGGTTGAATTGTGTGAGACTATTTTTTCCCCTTGTCACATCCACAATGTCTTCTATGTGTGGGACAGCTCTCCTTCCAAGAGCTGTCAGCTCTGCTGACCAATGATCACCCCAGCCCATAGGTGACAAGGAGAAATATGAATGTCACACGAGATGAGTGGTTCTCTGCAGCCCCACATCCCTCTCGTTGCCTCTCTGCATGCTGCAGAGCTGCAAAACCAAGAAAGAGACTAGACCAAGCAGCTGGTCTAGGCAGCTGGTCTGGCAGGGAGGTGGCAGAGGTGGTCACATGTTACAATTGGAGGGGAATAAACAGTATTTTCATCTGATTTTGTAGACAGAACAGGTTCTGGTAATCTTGGCTTTTGGGTACCACTACCAGGTCCAGACTTTGGGGAGTGAGAGCTGTGAGGGGTAGAGCCATGAGGGACCCTGGTAGGGGACATGCTGTGACTGCTGGGCACTGACCCACAGCCCCTTAACAAGCAGGCAGAATAGGGGGGTGGCAGCAGCAGGTTCCATCTGTGAGCCAGGGATGGGGCTGGAGACAGATACCTCTACAGGAGGAGCTGAAGTGGGATTGAGGGTGTACAAGAATCTTTCTGAGAGATGTAGCAACCTAAGTCAGTAAGACAATGTGCAAGATCTCCCTTGTGACTACAGGAAGGGAAATTCTGACACCTGAAGATCCTGCCTGAATTTCTTTGACAGTAACACTGCAAAGAGGACTAGTGCTGCCTTGGGCTGCAGGTGCAGGCCCAGCATTACACTGTGGCATCCAAGCAGTGTTCTCTTCTCATATCCCATGCCTCTAAACCCTCTGCCTGGGTCTCCTGGCTGTGGATGTGGCCTGGAGATTGTTTATGCACATTTGTGCTCCCTGGGCAGCTCATTGAAGCTGCACCTTTCTGCTAATCCATTGCTAAGATGTGGTAGGATCAAATCAAGAACTTCTAGTAGCCTTGGCTGTCTGTGAAACTTAAATACATGATTTTTGTTTAGCATAAGGTGCAGGCAGCTTTAATGTGGCTAGGAATTAAGTCCACAGCCCTAAATGCAAAATGGGTGGGGATTTATGCACAGCTCCACTCCTCAACCAAAGACTAGGAGCAGCTGGTCTCCTCCAGCTCAGCTCCTCCCACTATCAGCATCATGCACAAAGCAGCAGCCACCATCCCAGGATGTGGGTGCTGGTGTTGGAGGGTGTTGTCTTTGATCATAATGCTGTGCCATGTGGACTTCAGCTTGCAGTTAAGCACTTGGAGTTATGGTGACACCATAGTGGCAGGGGCTGCATACATGCATGGCTCTGCTGTTCTGATGTCTGAACACTGGCATTTGCTGGGCACTTTCCCCCAAGGGCAAATCCCCAAATTTCTCACTGGATTTACCCAGCAGCAATGGGGAGGGTGATGCTTCTGGCAGAGCTGCCATCCAAGGCACTTCCACAGGGTCCGTGACCGAGAGGATTGTTTGCAACTAGCTCAGATTACAGAAAATTCAGGCTACTGGTACATAACAAAACAAACAGGCATAGTTTGCATTGGGTTTTCATAAGGAGGCTAGATATGGCCTGAGGTATGCAAATGTCTTGTGATGAAGAGAAAAAGATTCCAGGAGTGTGGAGGTGTAAGAGTTGACAAATTAGGTGGCATTATGGAATAATACTAGATCTTTTTGCAAATTGAGGAACAACAGCTGTTAAGCAGGTCAGTATTTTGGGAACAGAGGAATAGAAAGCATTGCTGTCACATACATAGAGAGGAAAGGAAGTGAATGCAGCAATGAACAGGTGAGAGAGCCTCATGTTGTTATCCATAAGAGGATAAAAGTAGCAAATCCTTATTTAATCCTTGCAGAGTTATTTCAAAAATTAAAAGTGGTGAACCTCAAAGGGGATTAGGAATGGTTGCAGAGGGTGAGTTAAATTACAAAGTTAACATTTGAGGTTTTTGTACTTATTTGCAGGAGTAAAGCAAGTACTTCTTTTCACAATTCTTCCTCCTTTTTTTTTTGGGTTTTTTTTTTTTNTTTTTTTTTTGATTGATGAAACCATGCACACCACATAATTAATTTACCAGTGTTTGTGTCCTTTAAATCCAGAGTGTGAACCTGGAACCTCATCCCAGCCCCAGTGTTCACCCTGTGGAAATGCTCAGCCCCACATAACTGACCCCTGTTTCTGCAACTGCTGAGAACTCACACACCTCACAGATTCTCAGCCAGTGTTAATCTCCTGCCTTCCCTGCTTTTTTCCTCCTGGTGTGTAAGCAGTGATCTGATTTTCCTTCTTTATAAAGGTGACACTTAACTCCTCCCTTGATTCTAGAGAAAGGGGCATAAAAAAGTGGGGTCAAAAAGCAGGGGAGATGAGTCTTGTCTTCTAACTGCACCCTTATCTCTCCCAATCTTTCCTTTGTCTCCTGGCACTAGTATCGCTCAAGTTGCTAATGATCCCTTGTGAGAAACTGAAAAATTAATGGTTAATGACTCAAACAATTGCTAAAGCAGTGGGTGCTTTGCTGATGCTGCGCAAGGTCACAGCCCAGGTGCAGAGGGGGTGCACACCCACCACGAGAGGCTACCAGCTGGGTTTTCACCCAGGTAAGGGAAGAGGCCAATAAGAATCAGAGATGGGATAATGCTTTTGATCATGTCAGTGTCCTCTCTTAAACAATTGGCTCAATGTAAATCTCTCCCCCCACCCCAGTGGAGGTATCAGAACATTCACAGACAGTCCTGAAGGTGTTCATCTCTTCTGATGGGGCATAACTGACTCAGCTACTCTGATCTGAGTGGCAGCTGTTATGCCTTGGAAGGCGCCATAAACCGACAAAGACCCTGAAGCACCCCCAGACTCATTTCTGGGACCTTCCACCAGAGGACTGCATGTGATCCACAGTGTTACATCAGTGTAAAACTCCCTGCCCCAGGAGGAGTGTCTGGGCATTCCCACCTGAACCTGCTGAACCTTGTGTTTCACAGGCTTCCCCCTCCCCTGATCGATCAAGACTCACCACCACTTTGATCAATGGACGTCAAAATTGTAACAATCGATCTCACATTGGATACATGGGTGGCAATATCCTTCTACTCTAATCCTTCTTTTTCTTTCTTTTCCTTATGCATTTTCTTAATTATTTTTGTGCTTTTATATTGCTGTATTTCTACAGTTAATAACCAAAACAGCTACATACCTACTTTCCATTGCAAGCAAATGGTTCTGAAATAAACCTGCCATATGTATATTTATAAACAGTTGTCATTTAGTGACATTTCATTCTAATCTGCCCCAAGGTATCTATTAAGAAGAATCTCAGTTACTCTGCCTTCAGGGGTGGGTCATAACATCCCTGAAAAGCTCTGCTATTCTGGTTTAATTTACTTGCATTCATGCTGATGAGGCTCAGATTTGTCCATCACTATCTTACAGTAACCTCATATTAAGGTGAAATTTAAGCAACTGGATCTGGATGGATTGCTTGGGCAGGAGGCTTGGACACTAAAGCACTGTAGCGTGACACTTCAGCAGCTGAAATACTTGTCTTCAGCACCAGGATGGTGCTGATACTTTTCCCACGTAAGCTGGTCCGGGATGAAGTGTCTTCTGCAGGTGCTGGAGGATGGATATCCTGGAGCACCTGACTCTAGTACTCAAGAGTTAGTGAGCTGAGACACCCATCCACAGATAGGGCTTGGGGAGTGCCACTCCCAGGACAGGCAGTGGAAGGTGCAATTTAAGTGCCTGTGTTACGGGAGGACAATTAAAAATGTTCTGTGTGTATCTGAAACAACTTCACCAGCCTGCCCAATACAGCTCAGAGTGGCCATGTGCTGCTGGTATGGACACTGTATTTGAGGAAGCAGATTCTTGAGCACCTCAAATATCGCTAGAAGCCTCTGTTTAGGCAACTGAATACAGTTAGTTGAGCCCTGAGAACAAGTTTCCTCCCAGCTATGGATGGTGCCTACACAGAGCCCCTTGCATTATTGTAGATGTCCCAAGTCACTTGGAACATTTGCTTAAGCTGGTGAACATGGCACCAAGCCCAGGAGGTCACTGCTGGAATGCCAGCAAGGTGCCTACAGCATTTCAAAAGGCTCTTGGTGTCTGTGAATCATTGTAGATGTGACTGGGCTAGAGAAAGCTGAATCACTCTTTGTGCTCCACTGATTCTATTGACTAGGCTCCCCTTGAGTGTAATATGAGCTTAAACATGCTGCTTTATTGGTGGCATCTTGATTTAGTTTGGACCTGAATTCTGTCTTTAGACCTGACAGTCCAAATGTAGCCCTGTATTTTTTTTCTGTAGAGCATTTGACAGGAGCTATCATTAGCATTTAACTTCAGGGGTTAAAAGTCTTAATAATAATGACAAAGTAATAATACCAGTGAAATAACATCATTATTCTTATTCTAATTTGCTAAAAAGAAAGTCCTATTCACTCTTCTGTTTCTATGGCTCTGTAGTAAAAAAGAGATGAAGTTCATTTGGTCTCTGAAGTTTATCTGTAATTATATTATGTATATTTAAATGGCATTTAGAATATATGACATATTGCTCATGTTAAGAAATAAATACTCACTAGCAGAAGTAGAAACTAGAAGATGCTGGGTACAGCCCCCTTGGAGCAATGAGAGTTCAGGGGCTTCTTTGGAACAAAGCCAATTTGTTTCCTCTCCTCCACCTGGTGCCTTCAGACACACAGAGCACTCTTGCCTA
This sequence comes from Cyanoderma ruficeps, assembly GCA_008694505.1. NCBI lineage: Eukaryota > Metazoa > Chordata > Aves > Passeriformes > Timaliidae > Cyanoderma > Cyanoderma ruficeps. The sequence goes on from VZDJ01000623.1 coordinate 11,943,021, forward strand.
ATGCCATGTTACCCAGCCTTGGCTGTCTTGGCCTCCCCGTTCTTGGCTGCTCAGCACTGTGCTGGCTTTGTTTGTGCTAAGGCTGGGCCAAGAGCACTCCGGCTGGGGTTTGCCAGCAGAGCTGCCTCTGAAAGCCAGGGAGGATGGGGAACCTGGCTCTGTCTGTCCTCATGGTTAGTCTGACAAGTTGCTCCTGTAGGAGGACCAACTGAAATGTTGTTTCTCCAATTTATCCTCCGCCAGCTCTGATTTTTCATGTTCTATCTATGCTGCAACTTAGTTGACTCAGCGGTGCTTTTTAAATAAATGGAGAGAAATACTGCTTCCTGTTTATTTATATATGTTTGATAACTTCTAGGAGGACAGATTCTGCCTATGCTATCCTTAATAGAAACTGGATTCGAGACATCTGCTGTAATATGAGAGAACCAAGTGAAAGAGAAGGGCTCATCCTCTAGACAACCTTAAACTTTCTCTCATCAGGCAGGACTAGACTTTGCATACATGGTTTCTCAAAGGTTCTGCTTTAAACCCAAGCAAATGATCAAATGACAGGAAGTGAGATCTTCCTTCCAAATTAGGGGTGGGAATGAGTTGATTTAATTATTAAGGAAACACTGGCACACACCAAAAATACCAAAAATTTGTACCTGACTGAGTTACAGCCAGTGCAGTTACCTCTTTAGGTTCCTTAGTGTTTTCCTCTTGGCTGTGGATTGAGAAGTGGGTTATTTTCACTCATCTACAAAATGGCAGTTTGTTGCTATACAGTAAACCCTTGCAGCCTGGGACATGAGAGCAAAAATAGGACAAAGTCATGTTTGCCTGTTTAAAAAAACCAAAACTTTTCACAAATAAAGAGCAACTTCCAGCATGTCTAGCTGCTTGGAGCTCCGTGTACCCAAGTAACTCTGAGTCTGTTCATTCACTTTGGCCAGAGGCCTCAGGCCACTGATAACCCTCTATAGCTGTCCGCGGCCAGCTTGAGTTTCCTGGCAAATTTTGATTTTTAGTGGGATTTCAAGAGTCCTCGTGCAGCAGCCTTCTCTGGTTACAGAGCTGATGGAGGCAGCAGGACAGGTCAGTGGGCTCTGGTCCAGATTTGACAAAGTGGCATTGAGCATGTGATGGATCACAGAAGGCTTCCAGATATGTTGGAAATGTGTGAGCAGATTTTACTCTCCTTTGCTGCAGTGGGAGACATCGCCTGCTCCTCTAGTTCTGCCCTTATCAGGTGAAGGGACTGTGTGGCAGAAGGGCTGCAGGAGGGGTGAGAAGGTGGCACTGGGGTGGTGAAGACACCTTATGCTTAGATGGGAACCAGCTGCCAGGGATAAGAAGGTGTTGAAGGGGGTGAGGATATACAGAGCTGGAAAAGGGCAGAAATGTTCAGCTGGTGGGTGTGAGAGAATTGTTAACCAGTTTTCAGAAAGAGCAGTTGCATCGTCTGGGAGATTGGGTGGGGCAGGGCTGATTCTGACAACGACAGAGAACAAATGGCCCAGGCAGAAAAAAAGCCAAAGAGAAAAGAAAACAGGAGATGCAAAGACAAAGGAGGTGGTGGGTGGGAGGGGGGAAGGCTAAAGGGCCATGTGTGAAACAGGGAACAATTTTGATATGAGAAAAAGAAAAGCAAGGAATTGATAGGGAAAGACAGAAAGGAGAAATATAAAACTGTAGCTGCATTTCACAATGATTTTCAGTGGCTTCAGGATGACTGTGTTGGGTCTCCTCCTTCACCCAGTGCTGACCACACTTCCAAACCAGCAGATACAATGGGGACAAATAGCAGTCTGCCAGCAGGATGAACCTGTTGTTGGTGCAACATCTTCCAGTATGTTTGTCCAGACACAAATAATTTGATCTCCACCAACATCCTATACTGCAGTCTCATCAGTCTCCCTGTCAGTTTAAGCTTATGCAGTATACAACATCCCCAAAACATCAACATCTCAATTTTAAGTATGTACTGGCATAAACATGGATCTAGTCAAGAGATTAGTGCAATATTTGATTTGCTAAAAAAGCTTAACAACTCTTAGTGTTTTCATATTGAGCTTCAGGGTCTGTATTTTTAGCTAAGGAGGAACAAGAGTAAAATTTTCATTAATAAAATACCAGCTAATATGGGTTGCTACTGTAAGGAGAGAAACGCAGGAGATATGTTTTTATTTTTTTAATATACTTATTCTAAAATTGACCTGACAGCTTCTAGCTATTCCTTGGTGACAGATTTCAAACTATTCAAACAGATAATTTTCAGCTCTGGTATTTTTCTTTGGAACTTTATGCAAATTTTTTCCCACAATATTTAGCATGTCAAAGGCTGTCTAACAGCTCTGAGCTTTGCTTGTAAAATACGCACACAAAAATGTAACAAGGATGTGTTTTGGCAATGAGCTTAAATCTCAAAGAAATGTTCCAGTACCTTGATTAATTAAAGACAGCCCAAGTGTTACCTCCAGCCTGCACTGGTACATCATTAAGCAGCCTAATTAATACTAGGACATACTGAAACAAGAGAGGTATTTTGGAATTTCAGTTACTAAGGGAAACCTAAGTGCTGTCTGTTAAATGCTTTGGCCTCCTTTTCTTGTAGAAAATGTGCTTTATAACTTCCCCATATGCTCCTGCTGTTCTCTCCCTGATGGATGTTGCTATGGAAGCAAACTGGGGGAAAAAAATCAAACAGCTAATAATGTTTCTGCAAATGATTGCACAGGTGGAGATGGAAAGTACAGATGACACAAGTTAGTTAAGCAGGGGATTTGAACTGCAGCAACAATTTGAGGCCAAAGATCAAAACTCACATTTTGCTTTCTTTCCTCTTTGTATAAATGTAGTGAAATTCCAGATCTTTGCAGGCTGTTGAGGTATATTTTAGCCTTTATTGAGTAAACACATTCAGAAATTTTGCCCCTGAACACTGAATAAAATAATGAAATAATAAAATGATGGAGGTTTAGAAGGAGAAGAGCAGGGCTGGGTACACTGCTAGTGAGTGGGATAGCCTAGGAGGATATAGGTCCCTTGAGGGCATGAGATAAAGAACTTCTGTCTTTCACTCAAATTAAAAGTGTTCCTTCAGTACTGTATCATATTTGAATATCTTTATAGCAACAGGGGAGGATGCACATACTGGATGTTGGAAAGACAAACCTGTGGCATTACTTTTTTATACTCCTTCAAAGGAGTATAGGCTTTCTGATATAAAGCACATACCCAAGAAGTGTGAGTGAGGAAATGCACCAGCATGTTGATATAGAGTATATAGCTAAGTGCTGAAAATGGGGAATACTGAAAGCCAAGGAGTGAGAGTGATACAGCTCACACCTGGCGTAACTCAGGCTGCTGGCCGAGGCACAGGGCACAGAATAGGTAGCTACTCTATTTATTGCTTGCTTGCTTTTCAATCATGTTGGCTGCTGCTCACCCTGACTCTGTGACACTGAACTTTTTTTTAGCTTTTCTGAGTTTTAAATAAAGTTACACATATGGATTGGCTTCAGGCTTATGCTGCTTGGTCCTGTGTCCAGGCCTCCATTCCTCTCTGCTAACACCTTATAGCCTGTGGCTTCTTCCCCAGACCCCCTTAGACATGTTTTAAAGTGCTGCTGCAGCCCTGAATGCTCTGGGATGGGGCAGGCCTTGTCTGGGCAGGAGCTTGGTCCCCACAAGGCCTCCTGAGCCCAAGCTGCAACATGTCAGCAGACATTCAACCAGAGGCCACTAGTCTCATTTCACCATAATTTTAAGGTTTTTTGGGTTCTGTTGCACACCATAATGCAACATGTATTAGTGATGGAAGCATGGTGTTGGTGTATGCTGAGAGCTTGGGTCCTCCTGCCTGGTAGGGGTCTGTGCTGATCACCTTGCTCTGCACAGAGCTTTTCATTGCAGAGGCTGCCAAGCAGACATGTTCATGTCTCATGTCCATATCTCATGTCTCATGTACTGAATCAGAGCCCCATCCATGTTTAATTTTAAGAAATGTCCCCTTTCTGCCAAATCTCCTTATGAAACTTTTAATGACATCCTGTCAAAACTTTATGGTGCAAACTTTTTACCGCTTGTAATCAGGAGATAGATTTCAAGCAAGGGAAAGGTCAACTTGGGCACTTGGCCCACACATAGCTGGGTAGATAAGTGCCACCCACATGTGCCACCCCATGGTCCAAGTATAAAAAAAACCCAAGAATCAAAATATTCAAGAATGCATTAAAGCCACCTGTAGCCCAGACATGCCTAGAAGACACTTGAACACAAGCACAGGTGAAGGTGCCCAAGTATGATCTATAACTCCAATCATATAAATCCTGGTGCAAAATTTGACCATCCATTTAGGGACTGGGACACGAATCACCTAATTCAGGGAGCCTTACTTGTGTTAGCAGTCCAGCAAGTGGCAAAGTTCTAGGGAGAGGCTGGATCCAAACTCTATAAATTCATGGCATTGGTGCTCCATCACCACTCTCTTGCTTAATGAAGGCTTATGCCCAGGTCCATATACACATTCTTCTGTTGGTGTCTCATTTGTATACACTATATATGTACAAAGACATAAATAGCTTTCTACTTCTAGAACTGGTTTAAAAACAAGTTTCCCAGCTCCTGGCAGGGTTTACAAACTGCACTGTCCTGCTCCTGGATATGTGACAGTCCTGACTTGACTGGAGAAGAGACCTGATTTAGGCTATCCCATCCTCTCACATTGCTCTTGAGAGAGAAGAATCCCCTCTTTCTCCAAATGGAAAAACTTTCCAACCACTTCCTTTGATTATTTTTATCTTTTTCTGCTATGTCTGTGTGTTCTTGAAAGGAGGGGCAGTGCACTGTGTGCAGCCATAGACACTTGGTATTCAGGGGAAGTTCAGAGTTAGTGAGGCGCCTCCAGAGCAGCTGCAAAGGGCCTAATATAAATATGAAGAGCTGCCGAGATTCATGATTGCACCTGGCTGTCCTGCTGCTTTACAGCCATTGCAAATTAATTCTTTCTGCATGTGAGCAACTAAGTCAAGTCACTTAAACTGGTGGCCTCCTGCTGCTCTCTCAGGAAAGGAAATAGATGATTTGCACTGCAGAGACCTAGTCCAGTGCCTACTTCACTGTGCCTTTCTATGGTTGTTGGAGCAGGACAGGGAACAAATTTCAGTTTATAGTTCAGCTCCTACATAACCCTTATGAGGTTCAGTTACAGTCTCTGGACCAGCATTCCTTGGGCACATGAAGTGTGCATGTGGATTGCTTCCTCATCCTGGTAGAATTCCAAGCACAGCAGTGCAGAGGAAACAACTGTGTATTTTTCCATTGGCTTCACTGGAGCATGGTGGCTGCAGCTGGAATGGCAGGGGAAAAGAGAAGAACCTGTTTGGGAAGAGAGATTGTTCAAAATGGAAAATGCTGCTAAAGAAGCTGCTGCTGAATGCCTGGGCCACATCCTTGAGACCCCAAGTTCTGGAGGTGCAAACACAGGCTCTCACAGGTAGCTCTGAGCTGCACAGCCATGCTGCCTTTAGGAGTGAACTGTGTCTCCCACACTGTGTGGTTCTGAAGGAAAGATCACCCTTTTTTGCTTTCCAGAGTGTCTGATTTATGGACACATAGATCCCAAGCACTGCAGAGGCCCTGTGCAGCACAGCAGTGTTTGTGGCACAGTATATCTAATTCCTGTAATGTATGCAAAGCTCTCAAAATGCTAACTTTTTATTTCAGTCTGTGAAAGAGAAATATATTTTCTCTTGGGCTGGTAGCATTATTATCAGAGTTAATACTGTCAGAGAGAGATGTCTCATGTTTCTGTCCTGTGCTATACTCCTGGGCATTCTGCTGAGGGGAGAAGATCCTCCCTGATGCCCATGTGAATATCACTAAAAATCAATCCCTCTTCAAAGTAGGCCAAGGGTGCTGTGTCTTCTCGGTTAGTTCGCAGCAATTCACCATACATTTCTGCTCCTTCAAACACAGCTTAGAGAACATCAGTGGCAAGAAACCAAGGGGAATTAGGAACGAGGGATATAGGGTTGGATGGCTCTACTGAGGTCTAGGCTGTGGAGTCACCACTCAGTTACTCACTTGACATGATCTGTGATCTGAATACCACACTTAGAAATAGGGGCAGAGTCCAGGCTGGTACCTTAGGCATTACCCAGTCCTTCTCCCTTGCCAAGGCAGAATCAGGTCCACATGAGACACTCCTGGTTGATATTTTGAAGATTTTTTTAGTGTGTCCTAATGCCCCATTAGATGACTGTCTAATGTGCCCGAACAATCTACATCCCTGGAACAGGAATTTGCTATTTAGGACATATTCCTGGCCAACGATTCAGTTGTGTCAGTACCAAAGAGCCAAGAAGCCAGTATGTCCCAGTTCCCAGGGAACAAGGCTAGTACACCAAACAGGGCCATCACCTGAGCTCTGTGTCCTGCCAGGAAGAGGGCTGGAGGGGGAGGTGTAAGTCCTTCAAACCTCACAGTGGTTCCCCACATCCTTGTGAGAAGGGTAGTGTTAGGTGTCCTGCATTTCCTCCTCTGGGATTGCTTTGTTCCCTACAAAAGCCAAGGAGACAAAGACAAGTGTGTCAGTCAATCAGTTTGTTCCTAAATGGCCCCAAGTGGCCTGCAACCTTCCTCAGCCAGTGCTGGGGTCTGGCTGCTCAGGGCAGCAATGCCTTCACCTGCCTCTGGGATTCAACAGAGCAGACCTCACCTGAAGGAAATGAATGTGAAATTGAATATTAGCAGAAGGTTTGATGACACATTCATCCAAGCGTCATGGACCTGATTGAGTACACAGTGCTACACATACACATAGGTGCTTGTTGCTTTTTAATGCCTGTGGCAATCATATTTCTGCTTGACCCAAGTTTCCTTGATTTGCAAAAGTAAAAATGCTATTATTGCTGACCATAAAATTATTCAGCCCTTTTATACATAGCTATAGGAGTTGAAGTGCTCCACTGATTTTAAAGGATGTAATCAAGGATTTGTGTGCAAACAGTGCATAAATACATACTTTTGTTACTCAGATCTAGTTTGCCTGTCAAATATGAATGAATTTGCTGTTTTTGCAAAATTGGTCGCTGCAGAAGCTTTCCCAAAACTCTCAAGCAATACAAAAATCCACATTCTGCCTCTTGTCTGAATAAGCAATTTTTTCATCTGTTAATCTTCTCTTATGGAATTGTATAAAAACAGGCTGTAGTGAATTTTGCTGCAACATAAAGAAATTACAAAATCATTAAGGAAATTCTCCATAATTTTCAAAGAGGAATCATCCTTCTTTTTCAACTACTTCATCAAATTAAGACCAGACTCTGCCATCTGCCTAACAATAGTTTCTATATATTGATTTAATAAACATATTATGGTACAATGCTGAAGAGAATTAGGATAAATACTAGGATATGTATATATTTATACTAAGATCTATATATTGAAAGCACACCCCAAACCCACACATTTACAGTCTTCTTTGATTTTCCTGGCACCAGTACAGCTGTGAGGAAAAATTTAAACTGGAGCTCATGCTCCTTTTCAAGGATGGAACATTATATATAGCATTGAATACGGCATAACAGGGAAATATACATTGTCAAGGGCTTGCACTTGAATTCTCACTTGCATTTTGCAAAAAGGATAATAAAGAGCCGAGGAGATGGATCTTGTAAGAATTTTTCAGTTCAGGCATGTTTCATTTAAGGACAAGTTGGTTGGATTCTTTTTTCTGTGTTATTTATTAATAGGAAAATTCCTAATATTAACATGGTACTGCTATTTCTATCTCATGGAGGTGTGCAGCTGGAGGTTTTTCCTTACTTCTGACTAGGATGTAATGTTACTGTTCCATTTAGATTTGATGTTCAATTAGTATGACTGTAAAGGGATTAAAAAAATCCTGTTAAAAATGATTAATGGTCAAGTCACAGCGATGAAATAAAAAACTAAAACTAATTAATTCATTGTCTCACTCTAACTCCCCAAATGACTGTATCAATTGCAGCCTAATTCCTAATGACTGTCACCTGAAGAGGTGACATGTATCCTTGGAAGACCTGAGGGACAAAACTTTTTGTATTCCACTAGATTTCCCTGAATATTCTTGCTCAGAAGGCAGAGCTCATCAGCAAAAAAGAACATAGTGCTTTTGAGCTGCAGCAATAAGATTTTTTCTGGAGTTAGCTGATGACCTTACCTATTCAATCCATCTCTCAGCCTTCAGAGAACTAAAATGAGTTCAACAGACATGACATTTGTATAATACTTCTCACTGAATAAATGTGCTGTTAAGCATGTTGCTCAGGTTTCCACGTCTCTTTACAAAGCTATTCCCTGCCTGTGAAAAGCAGTCTGCCTTCATCCAAATGTGCAAGCCATGTCTTGAAAACATCACTCCTTTCCACCAGTGCCACTTATTTGATGTCTGGGACACACAGTATGCTGAGTGCCCTCCCACACCACATCTCATCCCTCCCTCTCTTCTCCAGCTCAGAGGAACACATTCTGGGACCTTGGGCTTACTCAATGCCTATGAAGAGCAAGAAAAGTCTGACATTTTCCTGGAAGAAACACAGCACAGAAAAGCTCCAATCGCTGAAATTTGCAGCTAAGCAGGCAGAAGTAGGTCAGACCTGATACTATTTGCAGACTGCTTTTCCAAGGTGTGAGGAATAGGCTAATCAGTGCCAGGGGTTAATGTAGATGGCTATGATGTCAGCTCACCCGTTCCCAAGGAGAGGTTTGTATTTGACCTCCTCCAGTGATGCCTGCATGCTCTTAGAGCTTATTCTAACATGAAGAGCTACTAATCCATTCTTCTTGTGAGTATTTCACCCAGGCTGCTGTTGCAAAACCTTGCTCTTTGTATGCTTCCTTTCTGCCCCTCTGCATCCAAGGAAGACCTACATAGTCTGTCTCTCTCTATTAGGAAATTGAAGTAATGTTTTATATTTTACATTTGGCAGCCATGTAAAAGTCATGTTTGGGCTCAAGTCTGATTCGATTTAAGACTCGATTTATCTTCATAAAAGAGAGTTTATGGCTGTGCTTTTACATTTGGCATATTATCAAAAGAGAGGTGTCCTGCCTGGCACTCTCAGGGCACCGCTTATTTTCTGAGCATTTTCTGGAACTGTATCAGTGTTATATCACTGCTGTTCTTTGGCATGTGTCATGGATATAGCAGTATCTTCCTGGGACACAGCTCACCCTGAACCACAGCTCACTCCTGTTTTCACCAGGAAGCTCCTGTTGCCCTCAGGAGGCAGGATTTTGATCAGTCTGGACAACATTTAGGCCGGAATGAATTAAAAATTGGTCATACATAAACATATGGGTGTTGATTCAGGTGTTGAGAGGAGGTTATTGGGGCTTTGAAAAGAAGGAGATCTGAAATAACAAAGCCATAATCCCTAAGCATGGTTGGCAGATGGGTTATTACCCCTCAAAAATGGCTGCAGTTCCAGTGGTAACACCAACTTCATGCGCTGCTTTGTTTTGTTATGTCTTTCTCAGATGTCACTATGGTGTGCTTTAATAGCATTCCCTTTCCAGAAAGTTCATTTATGTGATATTTATATGGCAGAGACATCTGTCTCTTTTGTGAGCCCATGCTCTAGTTTTGATTTAGTGTATTGGGCTCCCTCAGTGCCAAGAAAACACTCTGCTCCTCTCAGGCTGATAAATTCTGATGATTGCTCTCATACTGTTTTCTTATGTGAGGAGACATTTTAATATTGCCTTCTTATCCATCAAACCTCTTCTTCATCTCAGGGACGCAGGCAACTATCTGTTTGGGAAGTGATTTCTTGTAAGTGTCATTTTCTAAAGGTGATCTCCTCCTGGCCACTGCTTTTAATCGTATTTTAATGGGAAAGGGCTTGCAGAGGGATTACATAATCAAAAAGATGACTTTGCACATCGTCCCAAGGATTTTCCTACGGTTGGACTCAGCCTGCTTTCCCTATCCCTTGCCTAGCAGTCCTGGAGAGGAAGGGAAGGATGCTTTTTAAGCTGTGTGTTTCTCAAGCTCAGAGTTGACTACTCACCCAAAAGGTAAAGTAGGAAACAATTCCTGGAATCTGTGAGCCTCATCTCTAGAAGATATGTGTATTTACATTCATAACCACGAAAGGCATTTAATTCTTGCATGAGTCTGCAGCTCACAGTAAATAGCTATTTGTCTTCCTGTCCAGTGAACAAAAGATTGCAAGTGCTTTCTGCTGGCAAGAATCAAATATCTTTCTTTTGTCAGTAGGTCTTTGATATGCAGGAGCAGCCAGGAGACGGTGAAAGCAGCCTTGTACCACTCCTCTGCACCTGGACAGGTGAGCAGTAGGAGGCTGTGGTTGGCAGCCTCCAGAGACCAGTGACACCAAACACTGCTATTCTTAAACAAGGGAGAAATAATAAGCCCAGGGACAATGAGAATTGTCTTTCAGCACAGTTTGTGTCTGGGTAGCATTATTTGACTTCTGTCTGGCTCCATTTTAGGCACTTTGAGCAAAACATCTTTTTTGGTATCATATTTCCAAGAACATGGTGTGTTTGACTAGGGAGCGAGATGTAGTGCTGGCTATTGGTCAGAAATTACTAACAGTAAAGTTTGTGAATAATCAGTCTTTAAACAATAGTAAAAGAATTATTTGTTTCTTAATCTCAGTCCTTTCTGTGTTGGCCAGTGCTGGAGAAAGGATACCTAACCCCTGGGAGGTGTCTTGTTCTGTCAGGATGCATCACTGGGTTCAGAGTTGCATCTAAGCAATGTGTCACTCATTCCTCACCACCACACTAGTAGCTGGTGAGGATTAGTGTGACAGATGAACTTGAAATATTTTGCTGCAGCATTCTTCGATCTCTTTTTTCCTACTCTTTTCCAGCCCCACTGTAAATGAAATTCTGAACTTTGCTCTTCTCTTAACCCTGAATTTAGTATTAACCTTAAACCAACTGCAGCTGAACAACTGGCAGTTTTCCTCTGGCCACACTATCTATACTAAATACTTCTCTCAGCTACCATCTCTGAGGCCTCTGCTTCCCTTTTGCAACCACATTTAAGTCTCACTTGCATTGGTGTACTGGCATTTCTCTTTCAACCCTATCCCTAAACATGGGTTGGGAAGTTCTTCCAGACTCACATTAAGAAAATAAATCTTAAAAAAAGCCCAGTCTTTCTTCTCCTCTAGTAATAGGGCAAGGCAAAAATTAGGATTAGGGATAGATATAGATAAGGGTCACAAATGGGTTAGGACTTGGGTTGGGGCTGAGAAGAGGAAAGATCTTGCTTTGCCTAGGTAACTACAGTTTTTGGAAACATTCCAAATGCCTTTCTCACTACCAAGTTCCCCCAGGGAAATCCCTCTCTAGTACCCTGCAAGGAGATGATTATTTCATAAGAAAATGAGTTGGTGCATTCTCATAAAAAATAACTTGTTTCCTGGCTTTGTTCCAAGTACAGAAGAAGCACAAACAGATTTATCACACTTCCTTATAGGCCTTCATTTGGACACTGGTCACTTTATTTTAAGCCATTTTTCTTTCTACAGTGCTTCTTTCTACAGTGCCCCAGGTGTGGATTGCTGCAGAGGACAAATGGACAGGGTGCTTGTGCACAGCAGGGCCAGGTGAGTGAGCAATTCTCTGCTCCCTGACTTTGCAGAGCAAGTTTGTGTTGTGCCTTGCTTGAGCAAAATGGGTCTAGTACAATTACACTACGCAAGAACCATACTCCAAATATAGCAGTGACTGAGATGCTTATGTTGTAAAATCCCTGGGGTGTAAGTATTTGGGGAGTAAAGGTTTCTCTTATGGTATAAAACCCTTCTCTGAGCATAGTGGGTAAGAAAACAACAAACGGAAATGTGAATAGGGTATTAACACAATCATAACAGGCTGCTTCTCTTCCCCCACAGGTGCTGGAGAAAGGAAATCTGAGTGGAGAGGGCTGGATTTCTTCCATCAACACTGAATAACAAGTACATGGCCCTGAACCCAGCATGGCGACATGCTGTAGGCAGTGTTGAAAAGCCAGATACTGCTATGTCATATCTGGTTTTTACTTGTTCTCACAGGTCAGCAGACTCTCTGAGTTTTGCAAACAGGCTCACTTGTTTTGTTTTCTTTGTTGCTTTCATAGTAACTCATATGGGCTCTTTTGTAAATTGCCACTGTGGTTTCTTCCACTTACATCACAGTTTTTTGATACTTCAGTTCTGAAGTATCATAAAACCTAGATTAATAGTATAATGGGAATTTGGAGAGCTCTAACATACAAGCAGTAGGTATTCATGAAGCACAATTATAATCCTGAGCTAATCAGCACTGCATTCAGTTGACTAAATTCTCATCTTTTAAATGACAGTAAAAAATCTCCAGATAAGAAAAATTAAGGATGATGCAAATGGAGGGACAAGTCAAGGCAAGTTCATCTATTTCAGTGGACAATGTGTCAGGGCTGTCCTGATGGTTAAAGCCAGTACTGTTATTGCACATCATGCTTCCCAGCTCCTGCAGGTTTAAAGGCACAGGAAGGTAGTGCACAGCTCCTGATGGAGGAGTTTAGGATGGGATGGGGGGCAATGGTGTACAAGAGTTGGCAGGGATGCTGGATACTGGCACCCTCAATATCCCCACAGGAGAAATTGTTTTGTTTGAGACCTGCTTCACCAGTCTCCACATAAGGTATGAATGATGCATGTTTAAAATTTCTACAGATTGTCTCTAAAGGTTTTAGACTTTTTATCATGGGTTTCTCTAATCTTTCATGTTACATCAGTACAGGCTCAACAAATCTGAAGACAGAATGCACATCAGATAGGTCAGGTGAGTCTTAGCTGACCCCAAAGAGTGAATTATACTTAAAACAAAAAAAAAATGTGCCTCCTTGATCTGTTTCTTACAGGTTTTTTCCATTTTAATTTTAAATTTTGTCTCAAAACGGAGTAACTCTTAGAAAATGCCCTCCCCCACACCTGTCTCTCTTCCAAACATGGGCTGTTTCCAAGACACAATGGTGCAGAGTGGCCCTGATGAAGTTCTACCTCTTCTAAATATGGACTTTATCCGTGCAGCAGTTTTAGCCCAGTAGTGGCAGCCAAGCCAGGCACACCCACTGCTCTTTGGCTATTGCACAGATTCTGCACTGGTGACCAGTCCCTGTCCTATCTCCGCTGCTCTCAACCACTCAGGACCTTATTAGCAAGCCACCACTCATACACGGGCACTCATTTATGTAATTCTTTTCTAGCTTTCCCTCTCTGTGCCCAGAGACACCTTTGAAATGCAAATATCTCCCATGATTTTTGAATACAGGTGCTCTCTGCCCGTGAGTGAGGTGGCACAGAGAAAATAATTCTCAGTAAGATGCCCGAACCCTCCCTTTCAGTATTTTCTGAACTTTAGTGGCATAGGGCTCAACTGAAAAAATTGTCTAAGAAAGGCTTTGCTAAGTGGAGCACATCAAGAGAAAATAAAGAATGAGGTCCTGGTTCCATCCACAGAAGCTGTCATGATTTATTTGCTGTCACTTGAATCTACATTAAAAGGCTTGCTGCGACTTCACCAATTTCTTTCCGTTCTGATTGTCTCGATCTCCGCTGATATTTGAGGCCTGGCTTGTTATATTTGAATTTGAAAGATATGTAGCCACCTGAGCCTGGCAGCATGCTAGCATTAACTTCTCCTGCCCAATGGGCTTTTGCTGGTCCTTTATGGAAGATGAAAATGGATGAATCAACTTCAGAGGCTTTCTGGATTGTACAAAACCCATCCTTCTTCCTACCCAAGAAAAGCAAGAAGTCCTGCTAATGAACCCATCGGAGGAGGGCTCTGTCTGCTGCTCTGTGGCAGTGACATCCAGCGCGGCTGTGAACTTTTTGAGCAGCCATTTCTAAATTGGGAAGTCTCAGATTTATGTGGCCATTTTCTTGTTTTAAAAGAAGAAGTCAATACGTATTCACAGTTTGAACCCCATTAAGGGCTGAAGTGATGCCACGTTTCACCAGGAGAACGTTAATGCTATCAATTTTTCAGCTTTCTTACTTTATTTTCAGCATGTCATGTCCCTTCATATTTAGCATGTTATGAGGAACCACTGGAATTCAATTACTGCCTGTCACCGCTGTTTATATTGATTTATATATCATCCATTTTGACAAGTTCATTGCCAAGCTTTAATATGCCTTAATAGCTTTATTGTTTATTAATGGTAATGCAGTGGTCCAATCTCCAGCCTGCAGTAAATGTCAGCCCTTCCCTTCTGTGGTGGACTGTGGGTTGCAGAGCATGGGTGGGCAAGTGGCCGTGACCAGGGGCTTGGCAGCACCCTCCTCCCCCTGCCCAAATGCCACTAGCACCAATTCCTTTGGTTAATGGCCTCCACAGATTTCCTCCAATAAAGAATTAAGAAGAGATTTGTCTGACAGCTTCTTGCCAGGAGGACTGACGTGCCCAGCAGTGCCTGCAGGGTTTTGGTGGTGCCACAAACCTGTGTGGCACTGCCAGTGCTGCAGTGTCCCTGGGCACGGAGCAGCCCTGGCACACACCACGCCTGGCTCAGCACACAGACCACACCTTACCCTTAAAAAGATGTAGAGTAACACTGTAACTATGTTACTCTGGTCAGCATATCCAGGCTGTTAGGGGGAAGGCAGAGGTGAAAAGTGTATGTGCATCATGGGGCTTTTTTATGTCAGGCTATGTAGAGTTTTATAATGAGGGCAGAGTTCACTGGCAATTATTGCTTAGGAAAGTTTCCATGGATAGCTATTTTTCTTTCTTTTCTTGCCAACTGGCTTTTTGAAATATCAATTTACCACAGGAAAAATCCTCCTCAAAAGCAGGAGTCCCCAGGCACTATGGGTCAGGACTATTTCAATGCAACTGTGCTGTAAGTAAAAAGAATGTCCCCAACAGAAACATAATGATTTGTATTTCTTAGTCGTAAGCTGCTGCATGTTGGTAGAGTAAGACATGAACAGCAGCACATTTCTGAGCATTTTCTGCCTAGAAACATACAGGCCAAATTTTTCAAATGAAGCTGTAGCTGTGTCTCCATGCATGAGTTTGTGTGTTTTCCCCTTGTCACTGTCAGTCACCTTTGCAGCACCGAGCAAGGTGGTTTGTTTTTCAGGAGTCTGTTTGCAATCTCAGGATGGCTGCAGAGGAGAGCTGCTGCAGCTCAGAGCTGCGGGGCTGAGCTGTTTATCCAAGCTGGGGAAACATGAGGTACAAATCCTTTCCCGAACAGCAGCTATCAGCAGCTCAGGTTCCTTTGCACAGCATTGCTCTCTCCTCTGAGCTGCTGACAATGGCAGCCAAGGACTCTTTTCTTTCAAGACCCTTCCAGAAAGGTTCCTCCTTCCCAATATCTTGCTCAGCAGTGCTGAGCATCTTCAGAGAGATAAGTGATGTGCTCATTTCTGCCTTGGTCTGCTGCATTTCCCCAGGAGCATTAGTTCATATACTTCTCTTGCCTTGACTAAAATTATGAGAAATGTATATCACTTACACTGTCTTTCTCTCTCACACACTCACACACAAATACACACATAGATGTATTTAAAGAGACAGCTTAAAACCTAAGTTATAGCCCAGGAAAAACAACTATAGGTGGATTTTTTTTCTCCCTCAAATTCAGTTTTCAAAGTGAATTCAGAGAGGTTGCCACTTTGGCTGATGAGATGTGACCTGTTTTAATCACTGCTGTCCACTGTCAGGTATGTCAGGCAATTTAGCTTCAGGTGCATAATGGTAAATTATTATAGAGACAGAATGATTTTAAGTTTCCAGACAGTGGGAGCATTCCCAGAATCCATTACTGGCTGATTAAATTACTCAGATTTCTGTGTGTGAAGGTTTTGTACAGCAGCATGTAATCCACGAGAGTAACTAATCATATCATATTGATTTAGATGCTGCTAGAATGGGAAATCTAATTGTAATACTGTGAAAGCTTCTTGGGGAATCTGTACTAATGATTGCATTTGTAATCCCATTTGCAGGTGAAAGTTCTGAAGCGCAGCTGTGAGATGAATAGCAATGACGATGGTTTGGACACAGCCCTGCAAAATCAGGCTGCTGAAGATGAGACGAGCAGAGGTTGTTCTGATGACTTAGCAGCAAGTTTACATCTTTCTATTTTTCTCCACCGATGCTTCCTGGGACCTACACATAAAAAATAATGTGAGAAAAAGGTGCAGGCAAAGATGAGAAAGGAGGAAGAATTCAGCCCCCTGTCCTGCTTAACTTCAGAGGCCATCCCAGGAGCCAACACTGCAGTCTGAGCTCTGCTGGGGTTTTGCAAGGACACCACTACTTTGCACTCTCTCTCTTCTTTTCATCTGAGGATGAACACATTTGAAAAGCACTTTTAATTCAGGGAAATGAAATGCCTACCAGCTTTTCATTAAAATTCTTTATTGTTGTTTTATTCTTCTTTAAATACAACTTTCTACGGTGTTTCTTCTCTGTTTGATGATTGCCAGCACCTTGATCTGCCTTGACCTTTCATGTCTGTGCTCTGGTAATACTATCCTCTCTCTTTTTTCACTTTCTGGAATATGTAGGCTACTTACATATGTGAATTATATGAACTGCTTTTTATCTTTCCTCTTTATGACACTGTTGCAGAGCTGTATAAATATAAAAACATAATGGGATTAATTGCTTTGCTTCCTTACTGACATGGGATTTTTATAGCATTGTGGGGTTTTCTTCACTTTTCTGACATGTTTATAATGAAATATAAATATAAATAATCCAGTCAAGAGAACAGTTGCATCTCTTGTATACACCAGAGTTTGGGAGGTGGTTTGATGGGTGAGAGGACACAATTACCTGGGGGAAGAGCTGCCCACCAGGCTCTGACTTGAAACACTTGTGTAGGACAGGTGCAGCAAGCTTTCAGTTTGGGGGACAGGTCCCTTAAAGACACTGAGGCTCCCTTTGCAACATGCAGTAGGGCTGAACTCACTTTCCCTCTTTGGCCCCTGCCAGTGATTTTTGAGGCCCAAACAGCCACGTCTCTTAGAGGTGAGGTGTGGTTTTGACTCTGAATTAGTGACCGCTTTTGGAGAATAGTGGAAGAGACACCTTCATCTTTCCCTTGGGAGCTCAGACAGATGCCAGCCTGGATTTCACAGCCCTGTGTCCTCTCCTGCTCACTCTGCAAACCATATCAAGAAGCCCAGCAAAATGCCAGGGCTGTATGTGCTGCCATCACCTTGTTGAGCACTCCAATGGGATGAAGAGCTGGGCCTGGGACAGGGATTTTCCTGGGGAGCCAGCCCCAAGCAGGACTAAAGACAGCAGATATAGACCATGAATTTCATCTGCATCCTTCCTGCAGGTGCTCTGCAAACTCACCACGTCCTGCTGTGCATCAAAGCTTGTGAAGAGAGTGGCCCACCTGCCCTTCCTGAGGGGGGCTCATCCCTGCTGCAGCTGATCAGTGCTTCCAGTTTGCTCTTCTTGTCTGTGCTTTGGGTGAATAGGTACAAGGCAATAAACTGGGGCCTTGGGCAGATGCTACCTGGCTCCAAACAGGTTTTAAACTTTTTTACACTGAAATGTTAATTATTTTTATTGCAGTGTATTTTCTTCCACAGTTCAGGTGTAGTTTAATTCCACTCATAATAGAGAGATTCTGAGTAATACAAAAGACATAAGAAAACTGAGACTTTAAAATAAGCCCCTATTACGGTTCCTAGTCATGAACAGACATTGCCTTTGTACTGGGGAGATCAACAAAGCTGGAAATTAATTAAGCACAGTCTAAATAGCCTTTAGGATATTCAGTTATATATAGGAAAGCATTTTGCAAGGGTGTTTAATGGACGACTCCTATCCTGTCTATTAGGCGTCATTGAAAGCCAAGGGGTGTGTATTTAATGTCGAGGCTTCTCAAAGTTTTAGAGAGCATTTGAGTTTAGGATAAACAACAGTTTACTTCTGATGCCTTAAGTTTTAGCTTTCATGTTTTTCAGATTCTTTGCTGCCTAGAGGTGTAGTTCTGAGCCTCACATTAAGTGTCAGTAAGCTCTCTTCACAGAGTGGGTAGACAAAACAAATCCTTTTCCTGCTGAAGACCCAGGACAACTTTCAGTCCCCAAAGCATAAACAACAGTGGACTGAAGAGAGAAACAAGAAGGATGGGACCTCATGACCTGGGGTTGTGGTTGGACAATTTGGTCCCAATATGCAAATGGACAAAAACTTATGAAAGTATAAGACCTCGTAACCGGTCATCCATTTTGTGACCATTTTTAGTCCACCTTGGGTGTAGCCCTGGCCAGGCTCTTGTCCTGCCCAAGGTGTACCCAAAAGGCCTTTTAATAAATGCCTACTTTATTCTCTAGCTCTATCGAGTCTGTGTTTCAGGTCAATCTTCCCAAGACATGAGTTTCTGGCAACCCCAAGGCATCACATCTTTGACAGCTATGCAAAGGTCTAAAAAATGCTTTGGAAAGTCATCCTGGGGGTGCTTATTTTTGGTAATATAGATTCCCAACAGCTGTCAATCATGTTTCTAAAGAAAGTCTGCAACCAGAGTAAATTCCTCAGGCTGGCATGGTCCCTGCCAGGCAGGAACAGGACGAGATGGAAGGAAGGAGGCAAGCAAGCAACAAACAAGCCTGGTTCATGTGCTGTGATCTTGTACTCAAGGACCACAGTAAATGTATCACTAAAATATATTACACTAAATATATACACAGATTTTCCACATCGCTGAGTTTTTAATGGGGAACCATACAACAGTGCCCCAGATATCTATTGCTGCTCAACAATGGGCAATAATAAGAAGAGCATTTAATGACATAATTTAAGTTAAATCATATTTAGTACAACATTATCAGATCCTTACTGTGAAAATTGCAGGGTCTTTTCCACCATTATATGAGATATAAGACTTTCCAAAAGTCTCAGATTTCCCTGACAGAGATTTCCTTGAGGTCTGAAAAATGCAGAGCACATATAGAAATGCTTTAATGAATGCAGTCTCCTCTACTTCACTGTATTACTTTCTTCTCTTTTTCTGGGCTGTAAAAAAAAAAATCAGTAGTGAGACTGGGAGTCTCAAAGTGATGCTGACATCCATCCAACCATTTCAGTTTCTCTGGAGATTGCTCCATGTCTATCAACATCTAACTGGGTTGAGGTTTTAACTTGTATGTTGCCATCAGCTCGGTTCCCTTCCTGTCAGCTGGCAGATCTGCGATCTGAGCTATTCTCTTTCTGATTTGATTTGCACATTTCCCAGTCTTTTATCTGTGATGCAGTCTTGGTAGGTGTCTGAGGACTGTTTCCCAGCATATATCATAGCTGAGCTGTGCTCTGTACAATGCTTAAGTCAGCAGTATCAGGCCACATCAGGCCTTGCTGAGCTATCCTGAACTGGACTTTTGTTATACACTCCCACACCATTGTAGCAATTTCTAGCCTGCAAACAGGGCTTTTTGATCCACAACACCACAGGGACTGAAAATAACTGTGATTAAAGGTAAGTAGAGTACTTATATATGTATATGTGCTGAAATTGATAGAAAGTGCAGTAAGTATAAAATTGAAGAAAGCACTGAATAAAGAGTCCTGGAAAGCTGGCTCATTCTTTTGCCCACCAGACCAGAAGGTATGGTGCATCCATGCTGGCATTTTCAAAGGTTTTCCTGTTTCTTTCTTTGACTGCCCAGTCTGTGCCAATGGCAGGTTCAAACTGTGAGGGTGCTGCTGCTGCCCAAAACTGTTCAGAGACCAAGTGCAAGGGGATGAACAAAAATCTCAAGTCAGAAGATTTGGGAGGGATGTGAGTGCAGTTCCAGGCATGGCATCCTCTGAAGTCTGTGGACCTGTTTGCCCACAAGGCAGTGTGGGATCTGCAGAAAAGGCATCCAGCAGGGTCTGGTCTCATGCTCCCAGCTGAGGGCCAGCAGCAGGGTCTGACTCTGTGCCTGAAGCCAAAGGGTACCATTCATATCAGGATGGAAGTTGCCCAGGTGAGAGAAGTGACACTTCTCATCCAACTGCTGACCTGTGGAGTTTTCACCCCAAACCAGTACTCCTGAAGGCATTTTGCATGATGTCTGAGATTTCTTAAAATAAAAGTTAAAAAAAAATTCCATCAAAAATTGCAACTCTAAAGGAGATGAAATTCTATAAACAAAGCCTGTTGAACAGTTTTCCTTTATCATTGCTGAAGCCATAAGGGGAAATCTTGCTACAGCAGGATGACATGCACAGGGTGCTGAAAGGCATCCCTGGCTGTATGATTACTTGGTGAAGACAACCATGTCAGCCACTTTCTCTGGAGTTTCTGCTGTGATACTTCTCAGCAAACAGGATTACTCCCGTTTCATGCTCAGTTTGCATGTCTGATTTGGGTTTTTATAGAAAGGGAGAGTGTTGGGTTGTTATGTTTTGTTTTGTTTTGTTTTGTTTGTTTTGTGCTTCCCTGTAATTAATCTGCAGCACAGATATATGCTTTCTTGTGCTAGGTTTCTGTTTCCCAATATATTCAGGCTTTATATCTCAGTCAACATATTACCTCCCCCTGAAAAAGAATTATTTCTGTAATCAGATTAGTGCTGAATTTATACTAAGTCTGAAGTACAGCTTTACTCACTTGATTATTCAGTTTGCTGTAAATGTTGGGAATAAATTCCAAGAGAGTGAATCAAGCAATTTATTTTTTTACTACCCTTATACATATTTCTACTTATTTGCTATGTACTTTTACTACCCAGCTCTAGCTGTACAGCATAGACAAAAAATGATGCTTTGCAAGACTGTATGACCTATCTGAATGCTGACATAAGAGCTTTAAACAGCTTTTCCAGTAGAAAACTTCTAAAGTTTCCAAGAAATTTCTTCTAAGATAAGAGCTGTGAAGGTTTTGGTTTGGTTTTTTTTTACACATACATGGCTCATCTGAGGTGTTGAAGAGATGTTGTGATGGAGAGCAACTTCTCTACTACTGCATTAATGAGACCAATGGCAGCAGAGTTATTCTGTTGATACCAACCCAGACATATTAACCCCCTTCACCCATAATGCAACACAATTCATAATTTTTTTGTGTGTGTGAACTTCTATAAAAGGTCAACCTATGTTGAAATTGTCCAGGTTGGATGGTGTCTGTGCTTTCTGCAAACAATGCTCACTGTGAGTGGTATTGTTTGTCTTAAAGGCAGGTGTTTTAGGACATTTCTAGGACAAACATGCTGGATATGAAATATAGATAGGTAGAAATTTCTATAGATAGAAATATAGATGTGAGTGTGATATGCCCATGAACTGGGAAGATGCACAAGTAACATAATTCTTGTAAGTCCTAAGGGATTTCTTTATTTCATAAAATTTAAGAGGATAGTTTTTTGAGTGTTAGGGAAAGAGTTAATAAAAGTAAAGTCTGAAGTTGCCAAGTTATTAATTTTCCATTCAGGAATGGGTCACTCTGAATTCAATTACCCAGCTGCAGAAGTGCTTCCCAGTATTTGATGACATTTTAAAAGTGTAAAGGATGGTGTGTGCATGGTGCACTCAGAAATGAAGGGCTCTGCATGTCACATCAAGCTGGCCCTGGCAGAGTGTGCCAAGGTGAGACTCCTGTCCCCTGCAGGCACCACATCCCTGCCCAGCGAGGAGCAGCTCCCAGTGCAGGATCTTTCCATATGCTGCCTTTACTTTGGGATTCTCTAGACCTTGAACTAGTTTATCATTATTACTGAGTAACTAGGAAAAATGTACTTCATGCTCTATTTCATCCCACTTTCTAGTAGCCCCAAAAATTGCACTGGTAGGAAGCAAAATTGCTCTGCAAGGTAAGATCTAGAAATGAAATATTCTTGGTTTTACTCTCCCAGTGCCTGTTTTTTTGTCTTTACAATGGAATTGAAGTCTAGTAAAAACAACATATTTCTTTCCTCTCCCATCTGAATATCTCCAAGCTGTTACACTCACAGAAGTTTAGCATCATATGTCAAAAATCCTGTCACCTCTACTTCAGAAACAGAGCAACCAGGGCCCAGAGGAACGTCTGACAGTCTGCCCTGGGTCACAGGTATGTTAGATTGGGACCTGGAAAACCTGCTCCTTTTCCATAATGTGATAGAGTGTTCCCTAGGGACTTGTCCCTTCTGTATCCATATTGTTCAGGCACCAGGGTCTGGAGGCTGGGGGGTTTCCAGTTGTCAGCAGCTCCTGCCAATCTCTACCTCCCACAGCCTGGCAGTCCCAACAGCACAGTGGAGGGTGAAGGTGGCTGGTCATCACACTGGTGGTGGCACCTAGGTCACACTTGTCCTGCAGAAACATGTTCCTGGCAGCTGTGCTGGTTTCAGGGTGGTTTTTTCTGTTTTTTCACCTGGTATAAGAGAAGAAGGTTGACAGCCATGACACAGTCTCTTCCTCAGGCTACTCCACCAGAGCTACTTTTCCCAGCTGCAATCTCAAGTCATTTTAAATAACTCCCCAGCAGCTCTAGCACACACTAATGTGATTAGGCCACTAGCTTCTTGACCATATTGCTTCATACTGCCTTTCAGACAGTAAATGCATTCCTCCCCTTGGAGTCACCTCTCCCAGTTGCCCCTGGTGCCTGAGATGTTTATAGCAGTACAGGAATTCATCACTGTGCCCCCGTGGCAACAACTGCACTTGTGTTCACCCTCTCTCCTACCACAGACAACAGGCATCCTGGAAGATTTGAACAAGACCAACTACACTGTCATCCTGCATCCTATTTTGAAAGTGTAGTGGTGTTTCAAGCTGTGGTGGAAGAGCACCGCGGCCACAGCAGGGACAGGACCCTGTGCTGTGTGCAGCAGGCAGCTGGCAGTGGGATGAGCAGGGAGCCCAGAGCTCAGCAATTAAGCAACACATTCTGTTTCCTGCTACAGGCAATATTTTCATAGACTGCAAAATCTCTTTTCCTAGCAACGGCTGTCCTCTTTCTTGATTTAGTACCTATGGTGCTGACAGTTTAAAGTCATGTTTATTTTACAGGTAGCTTAAACAAATCTCTGGGAGAGTGGCTCTTGCCCTTCGAGGAAGATAGACTGGGTCTCCTTCTGCAGAGCAATACCCCTGCATGGGTCTCTGTAGCTATGGAGAATTTGCTCTCTACCAGGATTTGAGGGGAGAAAACCCACTCCCCGTGGAGAACCTACATTTCTCTGGAGAGATCTCTTCTTTCACTACAGATAAACAAGTAATTAAGGGAAACCCTTCTAAGAAAATGCCAGAGAAATGAGATTCTTGCAGACAGCTGTAGTTCAACCACATCTTCACTTGAAGGAATTTGACTTAATTTTCTCTAAGGAAAACCAATAGGCAGTGTTGTATCACTGACCAGTGTCACTACTGCAGACCTGAGCAGCCATGCTGCTTGCTGAAACCTGGGCTCCTGAGAGCAGAAAAGCCATTCCACTGAGCAATTCTCTGTTAGAAAAAATGTGCTCTGAAGTATGAAACTCTCTTAAAATAATGGGTCTCATCTTGATACAGTAATTATTCCAATTAATTTTTCCAGTGGTCTTCTTCTTAATTGACAATTATGAGCACTATAATATAAAGACAAGATAGAGAGCTGGGCTTTATATATTGCAGTATGACATATTTAGTATCAGCTGTGTTTTCCCAAGATAGTAGGATGCTGATAACCAACTGAAGAATACTTCAGTTCTTTAGGCCTACTGGCTTAGTATATCAGTCTGAAAAAGTTTTACTACCATCTTCATATATAACTCTTGTGACAATGTGTCATGTGCAGATTTTACAGGGAGAAGCTGTCTTCTGAGATTCACTGCCATATATTATTTTATGCAGGTTTATGTTTAGAGGAACTTACAGGTGACTAAGATAGAGTGGTTCTCTTTACCATGAGATGAAGTTGTGTGAAAGCTTGGCTGGACAATGACTGCACTCCTTTAGTCTGGTTTTGCCCTGTGAAGGAAATCCAATATTGAGATGCAGCAGGCTGGTCCTGTCATGTGATTAAATACTTATTTCTAATGGGAAGGGAAAATCAGTTCATAAAAAACATAAAATCACATAATGATTTGGGTTGGAAGGGACCTCTGGATGTCATTGAGTGAGGCAAGTGTCAAAGGAGAGCAGGTTGCTCAGAGCCTTGCCCAGCTGAGCTTTGAACATCTCCACAAATGGAGACTCCAAACCAATTTGGACATCCTTTTCTGGTGTGTAACCATTCTCACCATAAGTATTCCTTTTCTTGTGATGATCTGTCATTCCCCATGCTGCAACGTTTCCTAGTTGACTATATATCACTGTAAAGAGCCTGGATTTGTCTTCTCTGAGGTACTGCAAGTTAGAACTTCCAACAGGGTAGAACAGCAGCACAGTTGCTCTTAGTCCACTTTTCTCAAGGCTGAACTAAGCCTGTTTCTTCAGACTTCTCCCACACATCATGTGCTCCTGACCCTTAACCTTCTTCAGTGGCCCTGAGCTGCACTGCTTAAGTCCATACTTATCCTCTTCCAGCTTGTTGAGGCTGCTCTGAATGTCCTCCCTGTCCTTCTGCATACCCACCTGCCCCCTAATTCAGTGTTACCCTGCTGAGTGCGTCCTCTCCCAGCAGTCAGGTCACTGACCAAGGCACTGCGAAATACCAGCCCCAGTATTGATCCCCAAGGAGCACTTCCTGCCACTGGTGCCTGGGTAGACAGTGAAACAGAAGCCACTGTCCTTTAAGTTCAATAATATGGCCAATTTTTATGTCCCTTCTTGTTCATCTGTCTAGTCCACATCCTTCTTACCTGGCTATAAAGTTACCATCTATGGTGCAGAACATTGAAAGCTCTGCTAAAATCAAGACTGGCTGTCCCCCCGTACTGAAGAGCTACACACTGCAGCACAGGGGCCATCAGGTCAGTCATCAGTGACCTGCTCTTATTCCTCCCTGTCTTTGTACTGAGCAGATGAAGTCTCTCACAGGATATCATGTGTGCCTCCAGAAAGTACAGAAGTTGTGGCACTCTATTCTCCATTGGGAAGGACGTGCAGAGGGACAAATTTGCACCCTGTTTAACCTAAGGCTTTAAGGATGTGTAAACTTTTCACCTGAGTGAAGAAATTTAAGCCAAGACCAGCACCTATCTCTTCCTAGAGACAGACGATTGCCAAGCACAAGCACTCGACTGAAACACTTAGGTTTTGTCAGCCCAGATTTTGCAGTTTCTGAGAAGAGATGTATCTGATTCAAACAAGACCTGGCTTTGGTTTTACGGTGCCAAACCAAGCTGGAGAAGCATTTTCTACTGCAGACAGCAGTGTCAGCTGCCAAAAGCACATGTCTCCACGCATCAGAGAAAAGAAATATCCTTATTGCTCCTGTCACCGTTATTTACATCTTTGTGTTATCTTTGCACTCACAGGCCAGCCTTCCCAGTGCAGGACACTACAGAAAGATGGAGATAACAGAATAGCCCCTTCCCTACAGCTTTCATTTACTAAGCCACTGTTTTCTCCTCTGCCAAGCAACTGCCAGGTGCAGCTCTGTGTATATGTGAGAAGCCTGTGCTTAATTTATTTTTTTTTAACACAGTGTAAAAGATTTGCTGCAGTAAAGAGCTATACTTTGTGGCTAACAAGTCAGAGGGAGAACAGCCTCAGCATAATTAATTGTGGAGTACTGCAGCCCCCATGGTGCTGACCAATCCCAGTAACCTGAGATGGGGTGTCACACTCTCTCAGCTCCCTGTGCTAACCGGGACCTCGTTTCTTTCAGCAATGAGGAGATCACCAAATCCAGACCCTGCAGCTCTGTTCTGCAGTAATGTCTGGGCAGGATTTATCAGTTGCACACACAGATCACATTCTCTTTCCTTATACCAGTTCTGAGGATAAGAGGAAGTGCTTTTGCTGGGACTATTCATCAGGCTTTATAATGCACTTATGAACGGGGGTGGTGTAAGCTGTGGAGGTGGCACAGAAATATGTACCCATTGTATTTATATGATCATCTGTTAGTGTAAGGGCAGTAGCCAGCCATTCCAAGGTATAAGCTCAAGCCTTATCTCAGGGTGAGGTAAACACCTACTAAAGAAGAGGTTAAATCTGTAGAAAGCAGTGGGAAGAAGTCTTGAGAAATAGAGAGCACAGACTATTTAGAAAGGTGCTGTGATTGTTGCATATTGATCACCATTACCAGTAAGTGTAAAGACCAGAGAGGACTATACTGATGGATAACACTGGGGCCAAAAGATCAGAGTAATCTAGGAAGGATAAAACAGAGTTTTGGTAGGATCAGGTAAGCTAGTCAGAGAGGAGACAAAATATTCTTGTCATCTCTACAAGTTCTCTGTCCTCTAGAATATTGTCCACTGCAAAATATCCTCTCTACTGCCTCTAAAAATAGAAATTGAGTAGATGGAAGCTGAATATCAGGGTCGAGGCATTAACAAAAATGCATTTGGCCAAACTGGTGCAAAAGAAGGTCACAGCTTGAAGAAAACAAGATTCTTTAAATTGCTGCTTAGTCCAATACAGAGGTATGCCAAAGAATTAGAGAAGCACCCTGCATTTCCTCACATCTCACTTAGCTAAGATTTATTGTTGGAGGGCTGTGGTTTATGCCTGAAACAGGAATGCCCACTCTTCTGTCTTCAGTCTTCCACTTGCTTTAAGAAACACTGTGCTTGCCTGAGTCTCCTGAAATCCCAACACGATCTGTGCTGTTCGGCTCTCTCCCACAGACCATCCTGGTGGGATGTGCCTTTGACAGCCTGCTGTCAGAGGATTTCCCTGCAGGCAAATTCTCTTTTTAAAATTCCTGACAGCAATGTCTTTTGAAAGGTTTCATTTTGTAAGTACCTTTCATTTGCTCTCATGCTGAAACCTGGAAACTGGATTACCTTCCCCTGGCTGTCTCTGGTGGGTGTTCTTGTACCCGAATAAAAGGATGCAGGATGCAGGTTTTCTGGTCTGATTAGAGGAGTAATTTATATTCAGCAGATATCCAGAAAGCATGTCTGAAGATCGGCAGTATGTGACATCTTGAAATAACTGGAGTAGGGTTTACAGTGTTAATTAGGAATAACGTACATGTCCAAAAAACAAGTAAATAAAGTATAACAAGCTAAGAATGCTAAAGATCACAAAGACTGAAGGTACTCAGCAATGCCTAATTAAAGAGACTGCCAGTGTAACTAATTAATGAATCTCCTTTTTCAAGATGATCCTTCTAAATGGCAATGTTCTAAAATGTGACTTTTTCATATTCATTTGAGATCAGGCACCAAAAAGCACATTCCAGTCAGAGAACAAAAATAATGTCACTGCACCATGACTAAATGCCCTGTGGGGTGGTGACAATCAGGGTGAAGGGGTCCAGCCAGGATGCAGAGCAGGTGGCTGTGAACCATTTTTATGGATGTTGGTCTAAAACAAAATGTACAGCTGCTTCCTAAAAGATTACAGAGTGCAGGTAAGTTCTGTCCTAAGCAAATGCTTTCCAGAACCTCAAACTTTTTTCCTTTCTATTACCATGTTTTTCAGACAGCATGGGGTGGAAGAAAAAGGGTTTGTAAAACAAAGCCAGACATGCAGCAAAGTGCTGTAAAGGGATCTTTGTGTTGAAGTCACTGCAGTGCCTCTGAACTGATGCTTTGTTTCCCAAATAAATCACAGGTACTGAAAGAGTAGACAGCTTGGAGCATTGCTGTAAGGGTACTCTATTAAGAAGGAGAAACTGCTGGCCACAATAAAAAGAACATGAATAGTTTTGAAGGCAGCTGCCCCACAAGCAGAGTGATGGAAGCCACTCATCATCTTACCAATCATGAGGAAGAGCTCAGAGGAAGAGAATGTCTCAAAATGCAGTTAATTTCCTTGGTGTTTTAAAAATAGGATTCTTTGTTCTTGGGATTTTAAAAATGATGGACACAGTTTCCCATCCATGTCTCTGGCAGATAAACACAGACACAGAAACAAATATATCAAATACATATATGCATCTGTGTGACATGCACCACCCCTTTGAAGTAACAAAAGAAAAGATACTGGCCCACCTCCTGTGCTCCCAAACTGGTCATCGATTTTTGTCCATTGTTGTAGAGGTAGGACTGAAAGCAGATATGCTATTAGCATGCAGAGATATAATGTATTGCGTCAAAGTTTATAACTTTGTATTGCAAGGACTGTAGTTACTCAAAGCTATTTAGTAGTTGTTTTAAAGAGGAATTTCAGCTTCCTTTTTTTTTTCAGCTTGGAAAAAGAGAAATTATGTCCTACATTGTTTATTTGATTCAAACGCTATCTCTAGGATTTGTGTTCATCATTTCTGCGCAAGAAACTTGCAAAGTACAATTTCCCAAAGCCTGTGTCTGTAGCTTTGCCGGTAGGTGGTGCTGATTGCACAGTTTTGTGGCCCTTCCAGGAAAATTCACGACAAGGCTACAGCCGGTCCCATTTTAAAGGAGTATGTTTTTTGAGGAAAATATGCAAATATAAACTGTTTGAACAACACAACTTGGGAAATCATCCTCTGATCATTTTAGAGCTGTTTTAGGCACTTTTGATGGAGCAGTGTCCAGCCCTTTAGCCATTTTTACAGTTTCTGAATACATCACGTGCACAAGCTCTGCATAGCAAGGAGGTCACATTCTTACCAGCATTTACCTGTCTTGTGCACATACTGTCTTGGCTGAGAAAGCCCAGATTAGTTTGATATATACTGATACACATGTGTACCCTGATGCTGAATATGTGCCTGGACTGCTCACTGCAGCACCCGGACCCGCTGCAGCTCTGGATTCATGCGTGGATGCCCCGTTACTATGGGGATTGGCTCTGCTGAGTTCTGTGACAGTAAAATCCCAGGCTTGCATCTTGACATCCGGGGAGGGTTAAAAGGCAGAGAGGCCTTTGGAGGGGGAAAGTGTATTTACTGCTCAAAAACATGCTAAATGGGCATATATTCACCTGCACGCTTGAGTGCCTCCAAAATAGGGAAAATATTAATCCCATCATCTGAATAGCACTTATCAGCAGAGGATTTGCTTAAGAAGATTTTCTATCTTGGCCTTTTCAAGGAGAGGTGAAGCTGTTCCAGCAGCTGGTGGGTAGCTCAGGGAAGCCTGCCCATCAAGAGAAATGAGAATGGAGGAGCAGACAGTGAGAGGGCACAAGCGTGGAGGTGAGGAGCTGCCTGGCTGTGGCTTGGGATGGTGGTAGGGCTCAAGGGTGGCAGTTTATTGATCCTGCCAAACACCCCTCTGTGCTAGGGGGACTCTCAGAGGCAAAGAGCCAGAATCTCTAGGGCACACAAAAGCAAAACCATGCCTGATTTCCGTTGCAATATGAGAGAAAAGGGAGTGATGGGCATGGAGGCCTTTATGGGGTGGTCTTCCTGCATGCTCTGACTCAGAGTAAATACCCACTTATTTCAGTAGGAGGAGAAGGACTTTCTCTGATTATCTGTTAATGAGAGCTGTGGGGCTCCCCAGAAGGGAAGTGCTACAGCTTTTCTTCTTGACAGTGGCAGAGCAAGGAAGCCACTACAAGTGCCAGATTAGTCCAAGTTTTCTACCAGCAAAATTTGCATCTGGGATGTCTGCCTCCCTTGGTCCAATTTTGGTGCCTTCACACAGTCCAGTCCATCCCCTCAGAATCAGCCCTGCTCTCTGAAGACCCCCTTGACCTGAGTGTGGGGCTTTGCTGTGAGCTGGGCACTGCCATGTCTCCACTCTGGCAAGTCAGACTGCACTCTGGGTGGGGAAGGGTTGTGAGGCTCCAGGGTCCTCCCTGGAAGACTGAAAGCTTTTCTGGAGTGTGGTGACTGCTGAAAGGACCTAGAACAAGTGCTACCCAAGGCTGGGCAGGGGGTTCTGAATGGTGGTCAGAGCTGGAGGGAGAACTTTGGGAAGGAGCTCTCCCGTCTGCACTGCCCAGGTTTCAAGTCCCCTGAATTTTGATTCCCACTGCAGGGGACAAAAAAAAAAACCCAAAAAAACAAAGGGGAGAGGAGGTAGCCTCTGCAGAGCAGTCCCAGGGGGTGTCTGTACAATGCTGGTTTCTGGAAAAGTGAGGGAGGAGCCCTTGCAGCAGGAGGGAATATTTAATTAGAGCTTCTCTTGCCCACAGAGAAGAGCTTGCGGGGAGCAGGTGGAAAAGGCTTTTAAACACTGCAATTGAGCTGCCTTAATCAGAACATCTGGTAAATCTCTTGAGGAGGGTATGGCACTTTTGAAGGTGATGGAAGGAATTCTCTTCTCTTGACTGCTTCAGGCAGCTCCTGCTTTTCCAAGCCCCTGATGCTGAAAGGTAGCCAGCATCCTCACAGCCTGATGGGCAGGCCCCATGTCTGCTCACCCACCAGGGAAAAGGGAAAGATTTAACTTGCAGATTGGAGTGAGAAAATGAGGCAGCCACTTGTCAACAGAGAAAACCTGAAATCTTGCCCAAGGAAAAGAAAAAACTGACTGAAAATTCAGTGAAATATGTTTAGGGGCTCTAACCTCAAAAATCTCATCTGTTCTAGTGCCTGCAATAGGAATTGCTTTCTCAGAGTTTCATGTCTGCTTTGGTGGCAGCAGTTCCTCTGCCACAGTGCTCCGGCTATGTCAAGGCAACAGAGGTCTGGGATTTGTCCTGCAGAAACAATTCTTTCACATTTTACAGCCAGTGTTTTCTTCTCCTTGCAATCCCAGCATAATGTGGATTTGCAAAGGTGACTGAAAAATGGGCTGTGCAAAGTCATTAGCAACATTGATTCTCATTATTGTAGCATATGCCAGTGCAAAAACATCCAGCATTTGCAAGATGGATGAGTTGCACCGGCTGGGCTGTGAGTGCCTAATTAGTTAAAATACACAGCATCATAAATGCCAGCACTGACAGCTGAGGCCTTGCAATGTCAGTATGGTGAGCAGCATTAATTTGTTCTGACATCAGACTGCTCCCTCTGTATGGATGCCAAATCCTTGCTCTGCTGCAGCCAGAGTCCTGCACCCAAATTCAGGACAGTGTGTGTGTGTCATGAAGCTGGCCCAAGATACAGCAGCAGTTGCTGTGAGAGGCAACAGCAGCAGTAGCAGCAACAGAGGGTTCAACACAAGGCAAAATAGGCTCTGCGGGAGGCTGGCTAAGTGCTGTGATGTCCTTTCACTCAGCCTCCATAACCCAAAGAGCTGCAGGAATGCGCAGGCAGGGACTCCCCATTGCTCAGTGTGCAGCTGTCCCAGAAAGGGGAAAGGCAGCTTTGTGATTTCAGTTCAGAATCAGAATAGGGACTCACCGAATGTGCATCTGTCACTACAAAACTGCCTCTCTGAACTGAACTCCTCTCCTCTCACAAAGCCTGACTTTAAACCTGGCAGCAGCAGCTTGGGCATCCATACTGGGGCAGTGCCTGAGACTGCTTTCAGCATGTCTGACAGGATCCCATCCTGCATGGTTGGTGTGGGGATTCTTTGCCCTTATCCCACCAAGGATAAGTCACAGCCCCTAGCAAAATGCCCCAACTTCTTTCCCTGCTTCCCCAGCACAGTTAATGAAACCTTTGCCAGGGAGAGCATCCTGTGAATCAGAGGGCACTGAGCCAGCTGATCTGTGAACAATTTAACCGATTTTTCATTAACCAGCAGCTTATGGAGAAGTTGCTAAATTTTATGGGCCATTAGCAGCTTCTGACGCTGCAAATGACTATGAAATTCAGGGTCTTGAAATTTTGAATCTTGTAGGCTTGATAAATAGCCCTTGTTGGGAGCGTAGATTTTAACAAGCTCACTCAGTATGGCCCCATACAAACAAGCTGCTGGCAGCATGGTGAATGGGGGATGTGGGGATGGGAGTGACTGCAGGCCTGACTGCAGCAACCCATAAGCCTGTCTACACCTCTCCCAAAACAGGGATTTCTCTTGAGGAAAGGTGATTTGAGAAATGTTGTCCCGAACATGGTCCACAAAGGTGTTGGAGAGTGGGAGTGAGGCAGTGAACAAGGGTTAATGCAGCCATTAAAATACCTGTTAATTGAGTGCAGGGGAGGGAGTGCTGACTGCTGTTTATGCATGTGTATCTGGACATCTGCAAAAATGTAATTTATCCTCATTTTATGGCTGGGAAACCTCCATCACATAACAACAAAGGAAAGATTCCCAGGATCACATGCAGGCCACAGGCTGAGCAGGTTTGGGTACAGGTTTGTCCTGGCCTCAGCTGTGAGGCTGTGCTCCTCTTTCCACACTGGTCTCACACCAACCTGCTGCCTTCCCAGCCAGCCCATGCACAGGGGCAAGCCCTGACTGTCACAACTTCCCAGATCCTGAAAGTGTTCCAGCAACTTTGCATCAGAAATAAAATTATTGCTTCTGCCTGGCTGAAACTGTCCTGTGTGGGAATGTTACCACCCATCCCTGAAGGCAAGGGTAGCCCAGGGTCTTGGTAATAGATCCCTTGGGGTGGATTAAAGTGAGACAACACTGAATAATCAGTGTGTGTAAACATATCTATGTAGGTTTATTTTGGAACAATTTGGTTGCAATGGAAAGCAGCTGCTATAGCTATTACTATCTATAGAAATACAGCAATATAAAAGCATAAAAATATGACTCAGAAATGTATGAGGGGAAGGAAGGAAGGAAGGAGAAAGATATCACCAGCCATAGATCATATGAAAAGACTTGATTGTTGCAAAGTGATGTTCACGGTCTTGTTGAAGTGATGGTCATAGTCTTGATCTGTCGGGGGTGGGGAGAGGCTGTGAAACAGAGTTCAATGGCTTAATATACTTCCAGTCTAGGTGGGAATGCCCAGGTACCTTCGCAGGGTGGGGAGCTTTCAGAACTCTGGTGGAAGATCTCAGAAATGTGTCTGGGGGCACTTCAGGGGTCTTTGATGGTTTACGACACCTTCTAAGACATTAAAGCTGCCTCTCATGTCAGTGTAGCCTTACGTGTGAATGTGAATGTCCTGTGCCAGTATGACCTTTCCTGGGAGTGGGGGAGAGGTAGGGGAAGACAATTGTTATGATGGAAATCACAATCCCACCTCTCAGGATCTACCTCTTTATCTGGCTCCAAGTACATCTCATAATCTCTGGTTGTGGATGTTCACCCCTCTGACTTGTGTCCTGCCTTACATGGATCAGAGATTTTACCACTGCACACCCAAATCTCATCTCCTCCCCTTGGAGGCGTGCAAACTCTGCTGCAGCAAAGCACTCTGCCCTTCCACAAATGGGCAATTGTTTTGAGTCATTAACCATTAACATTTCAGTTTCTCACCAGGAGTCAATTAAACCACAAAATTTAAGCCTAAGGTAACTGGTGAGACTTTGAAGATGGGGTGTTCAGGTTTTCTTATGGTCTAATATTCAACTTCTAATTAAAACAAGGCTGCTGCTGGCAAGAATAGTCCAGCACACCCCTGATGTCAGCTGAGGACTGGACTTGAAATCTCTGAACTCCCAGACAGGCAGAGCTCCTCTCTGGAGATGGGGATGGCAGGGGGCAGGGGGCAGAGCCTTGCCTGCCACTGACCTTGCAGAAAGGTGCAGTCCCTGATCTCCCAGGCTGAACAGGCAGGGGCAGAACCCAGTGCCACATCAGGCTGGGCTGCAGCCATGCAACAGAAAATTTAGCCCAGATGTTTTCACCAACAAGCCTCATTAGCCTTTGACAATCCATGCATCCCAGAACCAACTAGTATGGCCACCTGAACACAAGAGCATTTTCCATGAATCTCATTTTGCTTTTTGATGAAGGGATACGGGTACTGGAAGAAATGTGGAGGAAAAAGCTTGGGCCTCATGCAGAACAAAGGTTCAAATGAAATTTCTGACCCTTTGCAAAGGGACCTGCAACTCAGGGAGCACACCAAAGCCCCAGGCATGCTGGGGAAGCCCTGCCTGAGAGCTGCCTAGGCACAAAGAAGCCTTGATAGCTACACTTGCTTGCACAGCTTGGTTGGTGACGGGGGATACCAGGATTCAAAGAGACAGATTTTGGCACCTTGCTGTGGGGAGGAGGGGGAATAGATGCCAGTTCCATTCTCTCTAGAGAAGGGCATGGAAAGCCAAGGCTGATGCTGTTAATGAAGGAGAAACCTGAGCTTCCCCCTGTGTGCTAGATCTGTTGAGTGCGTCCTGGCAGTCTGCAGCCTGCTGCCCATCACTGGGATGAAAGCAGATGTGATTCAGGCTTATGCCTAGGCTTGGTTTTCTTCTGCCCCTAAGAATCACACAGAGGTTCCCATTTGGAAGTCCAAGTTTATTTTTTAGAGCATTGCAGAGGGATGAAAAAGTGAAGCAGCTCATGCTCCCCACTGAGCTGTGGGCCAGAGCTGGAGTCTATCACTCCAGCACCTGCCCATGCTGCATAGCCATCACAGCTTTAAACCATGGCTGCTTTAAACCACAGCACCAGAGTTAATATGAAATGAAAAAAAAGGAAGAAGTGTAAAATAGACAACTGGCTTCTAGGACTGAATGGTGGTCAGCTGCTTATAGGCAAGTCAGGGGTACAGAACTGCTACTGAGAATTGAGCTAGACTGCCATTTTAAAATTAAAAGAGGATTTGAAAACAGGGAAAACATGACTCAGCAGTATGAAATTACTGGCAATAAATGTCAGAGACTTCATTTGCAAGTGAAAATTCGTATCCGTCTCATGTCAGTGTTGCTACTTGATGCCCCACATCAAAAAAAAAAGATAAATGCGTTATTGCATGTGTCATCTACAACCCTCTAAAAATATAAAGATCCTGAACAGCAAGTCACTTTAGGAGGTTATTAAGTGGTTGAAAGGTGGACCCATGCCTATAGGGTGTGCAGTTTGTACCAGGGCAAATGCGGTCTGCTGTGAGCAATGCAGTCAACACTCCTTCCAGTCACCAGCCCTAATGATCTGGGGATCATTCAACTCAATAACATTTGGGAGAAAGTATGCCTTTAATGAAAAAAGACTAGGGAAAAATCAGCCTTGACAATCTGGAAGTATGTACGAATATATATTAGATCTCCTCAAGGTAGAAGGGTGCGCTCAGCACGAAATGTGTATGTTAGCAATTCAGAAGGAGATCAGTCAGGTAATATTACAGACATTTATCTGTGCTGCTTTGATCGGGTTTTCTTTTGAAGTTTCCTGAGTCAAAAATATTGAAGCAAATTATTTCTCTCTGCATTTTGATACTTGTGCTTCTAAACAGTCATTAAATGAGTAGACCTAAGAAATGTGAGGAACAAACCATGGCATCTGTGCATACTGTGTATGAGCCATCCAGTGTTTGTTATGCCCATCCTTTCCTGGTTCTTCCCATGTGTGGATTTGTGAAAAAATTTGTTCATCATCTCCTCAAAATTCAAAACACTTCATTATTCATTGTGTGGGCCAACCAATAACCATCTTTCTGGGTGCAAATGTGTTTTGATGGCCTGCCATCTAGCACAGTTATAGCAATTTGGAATCATGCATCAGCCTAGACAACAGCACCATTAATTTAAAAGAAAAATTTTTTTTAGATGGCATTAGGGGACCCTTTGAGAGACGTACAAACCTGGAGAGTCCACAGCACCCGGCATAAGTGTACACATGGCTCTGTACTCCTGGCAGTGTCAGACATGTGTGTCTCTCCTCGGAGTTATCAGAAGCCTCCTGGTAGAGCTGTAGAATGAAGAAGAAGCTCAGTGCTGGCACTACTTGTGCACCTGGATCTGCAGTCAGCATCAGAACACTGACACTGGAAGTAGCACAGCATGTGACTGACACATCAGTTGGGACAGGGTCTGTCCCCGTGTTATAAATATGGTGAGCCAAATCGTAATTAAAAAAAAAAAATTATTTTCGCGTCACTGCGAGCAAAGATACAGGAAAAAACAAAGTCACAGATAAAACAAAACCACACTAGAACAAATCCACAATAAAATGAAGCCACAATAAAGAACAAATTCGATTGAATTGGAGGTGGAAGCATGGGACCGGTCCGCACCGTGTCCTCCTTCATTCGCCCCAAAATCCCTATGCCAGGGTCCAGTTTTTATACTTTTTATTTTCCCTGGGGCAGGGTCCTCCTTTGTTCAGTTCTCGGGTGTTGGTATTCATGGGCTCCTTTTGGGATTCTTATTTTCTTCCCGAGTGGACTTTAAGAAGGAACATAATGGTGTCTGAGTGTTGGCTGTGGATCATATTCAGGTTCTGAGTGGGGTTTTTCAGGCAAACAGAAGGAATGTTCATTGGAGAGTCAAATCCGTCTCTGAGCAGATGATCTGACCATCAAACATGTTGGTTCAGTTGGGTCTTTTTCAAGTGCTGATAAGTTCAAATCTCTCTCTCTCAGCTCTGTCTCTCCCTCCTGTGACTTTTGACAATGTCTCCCTTCCTGCCTGTAATTCCTGTATTTCTTTAGCACAAATTAATACGCATAGTTTATTTACAACACCCACTTTGCCCCAGATCTGTTCCTCATCTACCTGGGCTTGTTGGATGCCCACCATTTGGCTACCAGCGCAGTGTTGTGGCATAGTTGGTGCTACCTCACAGATGCTGCAGGTGCTGATAAATTGCACAGAGTTTCACCTACGCAATGCTGTGCTTATTTTAGAACTTACCTATTATCATGTCATATTAATAAGCCAGATCCAGCCTAGCTGCTGGCAATGTGAAATGCTCCTGTATCATCAGGGGAATGTGATTTGCAAAGCATTCGGCTCCTGAGGAGAGCCTTAGAAGAAAGTGTGCTGTATTTCTTTCATATTCTCTAAAAAAAATCATGGCATGGAATTTTTATTAATTTGATATCCAATCCTCAACCCTGTTTGAACTCCACTATATTTTCTTTCATCTAAAGTTTCTCTCTATTTGTATTTGTCATAAAAGAGGGTCAGGAAAGTTCAGTTCTTTATAGGGAGATGGTATAGTTTCGAGTTCTAACAGCTCTTTATAGGTTGAAAATACATTTAAATTATGTGAGAAGAGTCCCACAGAAACACATTACTTCATAAAATTGGAAAGCAAACAATTGGAGAAACACTTCTTATATATTTTTGGACTATCTGTGCTAACTTGCTTTGACCCTTTTTTACCTTTGAACAACCAAAGAATTAGAGGGTCTGATGGATAATCGAAGTGTAAAAGAACATTCATTCAGGGTAAGTGATGACACAGCAGAAGAGCAAAATGGATATTTGCATCAGCCTCTACCAGGAAGAGGAATCATCTCACATTGAAATGCTAATTGAAGTGATTTTAAACCAAACTGACAGGGTTAGTCGTAGTGAATCACCAGGGTCACAAAGTACTTGTCCAAGTACTTGAGGTAGTTGTCACAAATTGCCCATTGTACCAGAGAAAGAAAAGGCGGGAAATACGTCCAGGGCTCTAGGTCTTAGAATCAGTCAAGTCTGATTTCTTTACCAGAAAAGGGTTCTGTGAAAAAATCCAAATGAAGCATGGTAAGATTGGAGCTTCTCAAATTCATTCCAATAAGCACTGACAGAAGACACATCTTTTTTTTCTCTCACATCCATTTTACACATTATATAAAATACCAAATACCAGTATGAATCCAGTGAATTTGCTTTTTATTCAAACATCACAAAAATTCCATGAGTAGGAATGTCTTATCTAATTTTCAGATTTCTTTAAGTACTTGGTGTTGCTTTGAATGAAACCAAGAGGAAACAAAAACCCCAAACAACTGATGCTAACAGAGCAGGAGGAGATCCATAATTCCTGCTGGCATCCTGAATGCAGGCGCAGAACTTAGAGATCCAGTACTGTTCAACAGAACTGGGACTCAAGACAAGTCTCATTATTTTTGCAGATTAAAATAACTTAAATTTTATTAGGAAATGTTAGATTTGGCCTCTGCTTCCTTCTCCCAAACTGTATTTTCCTAGCTCTTTATTGTTCTCTGTACTTTAGATGCCCTTTCTCCACTCCCAGGTGGAGCCTCTCCCTTTGGCTCAGTGCTCTTGGCTTTGGCCAACCTTCTCATCTACAAGAGAGCTATCAACCCACAATCAATAAGAGTCATGCATTTGCTTGAATAATCTGGTGGCTTCCATAGACAAGCTAAAGCACTTTGGGGATAAAGTTAAAGCAAAAGAGCTGCAATAGTGGCAGGAATGTGAGTGATTGATAAGATAAACAGCATTTAGTTTGTGTTTACTTTTATCTTTAGCATATTTTTTTCAAATTAAGTATTTTCTAGAAAGTCCTAAAAGTATTTAAGCCCGAGTAGAATAGAACCCCTATGGAGTAATTATTATCATTTCTCAGGATATCCTATAATTCACAGTTATCTTTTCCCTGGAGTATGATTTAATTACTGCCATATCAGATGAATTGTATTTTGTTTAATGTGACTGCAACTGATTAGCAGGCATTGCCGCAAGCTGATAATGAGTTAGGCAGCTGAAATTTCACTTAAATGGAGGATAGAAATTGGTTCTCCTAGTGTTGATTAACTGATATTTATTTCATAATTATAAATAAAGCTCTACTACCTACTTTTCATTTTGCAGAATGTGTTTTCACTATGTCTTTTGGATTTAGAATAATTGGCATTTCTGTGGGTTTGGTTTCTTAGTGCAAAGAAGCAATTTGCAGAAGTTGTTGATAGGAAGCAGTGTGTGTTACCTTAGCAGGGAATTTAAGCACAGATGTTTTTGGAAGATAATTTGTCAAATGACTCCAAGTCACTTCAAATATTTGCAGACTTTCAGAACTGTGGTTTGAATATTTTTTGGTGGATGAATAATTTGAACTGCATTTTCAAAAAGAATATTTACTGCGTGCCACAAGCATTAATACCAAATACATCAAAATAATTCAGAGGACCTTGCTGCCAGTTGAACTTTAGAAAATGAAAGACTTGAGTAAGTGTTCTGGGCATGGGTGACCCAATGTCTTAATCCAGCTGCCATTTGTTACTAGAAAACAAAGATCTTTGGTTGTCACGATTGTCCGTCTCTAGTTCTGAGAGGATTATATTTAGAACTCATCTTTCACCGGTGTCAGAGATGCCTGCATTCCTGGATCTTGCAAAGTCCAAACAATTTCACTTTCCCTTATTCTGAAGGAATTAAACCATACAGAAATCACAAGTACAGAAGCCATTGTTTCTGGTGGTTACAGACAAGTACGACATATATATATATATATATATATANTATATATATGTATGTGTGTGTGTATATATATATATATATATGAGAGACCCACTACTTGGGAAAAGCTTCCATGTCTATTAAATCTGAATTGAGTGTTTAGCTCGTCTCCTCCCACGAGATGATACTTCTGCTAGAGGATGTAGCCCAACACACTTTGCAAAGGCAGGTAAACAGAAAGTCATCATTCATCACAGCTTTGCTTTTGACGTTGCCAGCAACATCTCCTGGTGTATTTTTAAACTCATCAGTCATAAAATTATAATTTTGTTGTTTTTTCCCAAGAGGTTCTGTTAGAATGGGCAGATTTTACTTGGTGCTTACTGCAAGCACACAAACAAAATGAACACTTGCTCAGGAAATGAGCAGGCTATGATCAGAAAGGAAATGGTGATGGAGCATAAGCAGTAGCCAAGCTGTGCTTCTGCCTGACATTAAACAACACATGCTCAACGTTTCACGACAAACTGATACAGAGCAGAGAGATATTGAACAAAATCCTCCTGTCTGAGAAACTTGCCAGGGTCACCATTGTGCCAGAAATTGCATGATGGAGATTTTAAGAAGCTGTGTCATAGTATCGTGTCATTGGCAGATATTTTAAGAAGTAATGAAAAACTCTAATTTGAATGAGTTTTGTCATCCTAAAAATTGCCTCTTCTGGAATGTTCTGGCCAATATCCAGTCATTTCAAGCCTTGCTCTTGCTTATGGCACAGAGAAGAGCACTGATTTCTCCATGGCTTGGAATAGCTATGACTGAGCCAGCACAGACACAACCATTCACTCTGGTGTCTTGCCCTTCAGACTCAGAGAAACTTCCTTTCCTGGCATTGGCAGAATTAGTGCCTTGTATTGGTTTAGCCAGAAGGTCCCAATGGGAAGTGACTCCAGCTAGTTAGAAATGCTGGCTATTCAGTGTCTCACAGCCCTGTAAATACCTGTGTCCCCAGATGATTAGACTTTTTCAGTTTCTTTTCCTATAGTTTGACAGACATTTGAGTTCTTCAGTCAAATATGTTTAGATGCCTATTAACTATCAGGTAGTTTTAAGGTCTGTCTTCCATGCGTATGATAAAGCACTGCCAGTCTGTCCTAACAGTTTTGCTAAAAGCAAAGCAAAACAAAGTCCCAGATGCTGAGATGACCTGTCATGAAATCTTGATACACCACATTGTTTAAGGAGGGATGCTCAGCAGCTTTCCCAAGAGAAAAGTTCATGGCCAGTAACCAGATTTCACATCTGGTGTGATCATCATATCCACGTCCTCAGGGCTGATGCTTGCAGCTGCAGCTTCTCTGTGCCTGCTGCCATAGGGCTGGGGTTATGTGTAGGGTTAGGGCCAGGCACCCCTCAATGTGATCAGAAAGACAAATATGAAAAACCATGGGCTATGGTGAGTAAAAGAAAGCAGGCAAGAAAATTACTTTAAAATGGAAAAGATATTTAGAGGTTGGAGGTTTGGTTCCTTTCTCCAGTAAATCTAAGAAATGCAACATTCAGCTAGTGAGACATTGGAACCTCCCTCACCCACTTATGCCTGAAGCTGTATAACAAAAAGACCCTTTGGATGCCTTCCTCAGCCCAAGTTTTAGACTCAGTTAATGAAATGTGTTCTTTTAAATGCTATGTAATTAGAGAGCAAGAAAAATCTTTACATATGACATAAAAAGTGGCATAAAAAGTGTTATAAAAATGATACATATTGATTGGGGGCGTTGAGAAATTAAACTCTAAAAGTTGTTAGAAAACACAGGCAAGAGACAAGAGGCGATCGTGGAAGAATGCGGGGCCACATCTACAAGTGAAAAGAACATGCCAGCTCAGTCCTCACAGCTCTCAACAGCCAAGATTATACCCGGGCTTTCAGAGGAAAATGGGCCCATCCCCGGACCAAATAGCTCAGTCCTCACAGCTCTCAACAGCCAAGATTATACTTGGGCTTTCAGAGGAGAATGGGCCCATCCCCGGACCAAAATAGCCGAAACTGCTCCCATTCAAGAGGGGACCCCGAAAAACTTACATCTGGATGTCTGGGGACAGGGACCCTCTCTGCAACTGAAAGCAGGCTGAGCTAAATCCTCGGAACCCCATTCAGATTCGGCAGAAACACCATCAGAACCTGAATGAGAAGACCATTTCCAAAGAAAATCCTGGCCCGAGGAAAAATAAACTGTATAAAAACTGGACCTCGGGAGCAGCATGTCGGAGTGTGGATGATCACGGACCCAGCGCGGGCTGGCCTGATATCTGCCTCCCAGTTCGATCGGACTTTGAACTCTGCTGTGGCAGGAACCCTTATCGGGTTCATGACAATTCGGCCAAATTGTGTCATTTTGCTGTTTTTGCTTGTTTCATTTTTTCTTTCTTTTGTATTATCTTTTTGTTGCTTTTTGTTCGAGATCTCTATAATCTATCTAATCTTCACCATAATAAAGTTTAGATCTTGATTAAGAGATCTGTGTCACGACTTTTATAACAAAAAGCAATGTAGAAAATAGCATCCTCCACAGCATCTCTGTCCCTGCAACTTTTGCCTCAATAAAACAGTAAACCTTTGAGAAGGATTCTTCCTTCTCAAAACATGTCTGAGGTCAGGACAGTATTCAGCTGAGCTCCTGATGGCCTCTGCCAGCCCCACTCCACCAGCAGAGTTTGTCAACTGTGGGATCCTGATGTCCTTTGAGAAAGGAGCTTGGTGGTGCCACAGGAGGGTCTGCTCTGAGCTCAGATCTCCCAGTGCCAAGCGACAGTCAGTCCAAGAACTATTATAGTGCAAATCTAAGAAAAGTTGGTCTGCCCACGTGCCTTTATCCTACCTCCTTTGCCACTGATCAAAATAATTTTGGCCTAGAAATAGTGTGAGGTAGATCATAGAATTGTAGAATGATTTGGATTGGAAGGGACCTTAAAGATCATCTCATTCCAACCTCCTTGGCTGTGAAAAACAGAGTTCACTTTCCTGGTAAATGTTAAGAAATCAGTTTAATTTAAAAAAAATAAGACAATTAGGAAACAAAAAAAGCAAAGTATGGCTGGCTGGGTGACTTGGCATTCAACCAAGTCCACAACCTGCTATTTCAGAGGCCTTCTTTAAATACCCTTTCTATTGCATCAGTCTTGTTGAATATTCAAACTTTTCCACAAACTAGTTTCCATATTCCAGGAACTGTTTTGCATGGTCCCTCCTTGGGTGCTTTTTAGAGCACGCCTGTTTCTTTGCTGTGTCTTCATTATCACCTCCAGCTTGGGCCTTGGCCCATACTTTCTTCAGATGGGAGGTGCTGATAGTTGGTATATCAATAGCAGGGTCTTCTTTACATGTTCACTGGACATTATCCTGGCCAAACAGATAGTTTAAGCATACTACATTAATACAACATAACTTTCTAATCTAGCACATATAGTATTCATTTCAATATTTGTGAAAAGCCAATCATGTCCCTGGCCATGGCAGGGACACCTTCCAGCAGACTAGATTTCTCAGAGCTCTATCCAGCCTTGCCTTGAACACTTCCACGGATGGGGCAACCACAGTTTCTCAGGCCCACCTGTTACAGTACCTCATAATTGTCACTATTTTTTTCCTAATATCTAATCTAAAACTACCCTTTCTGTTTCAAGCCAGTTCCCCTTGTCCTGTCACTACATGCTCTTGTAAAATGTCCCTCTCCATTTTTCTTGTTGGCTCCCTTCAGACACTGGAAGGCCACAATTAGGTCACCCTTATGCCCTCTCTTTTCTAGGCTGAACAAACCCAATTCTCTCAGCCTTTCCTCATAGGACAGCTGTGGGGTTGGGAAGAAAAACCTTTGCAGGGAGACACCAAGGGCCATTCTTTGTCTTGTTGGCCACGGCAGTGGCTCAGGTCAGGCTCCATGAACATTTTGCATATAATCACCCTCTTTTATACACTGACTGTTACTAGTATTGTTGCTGTTACTCTTTGTTTTCTTATTTTATTACTGCTTCCAGTAAATTGTTCTTATCTGAACTCAGGATCTCTGCCTTTTGTCTCCCTGTCACAGGAGGAGGGGAGAGGGCAGAGGGGAGTGGCTGCATGGGATGCAATTTCAAACTGGGTTTAAATGATGACACCTCCCCAACAACCCTATTAGCTCTCCAATTGGAGCTCTTCAAATAAATGCTTCCAACCTCAAGTGAATTGAGAGTCTCACATCAGTTATTGGTTTTAACTAAACATTTGTCCTCAATATGTAAAAATATGTAGGTTCTTTTTTATTTCCTTGCACTACGCATCTAACAACCTGACACAAATCAAGACACAGTATTTTTCTCCTCTTGTTAACAGCCAGGAGAATTGCATCACATTTTATATTGCACTTCAGCAAAACAATAGTCAGGCAAAGCCAGTGCAGCAGCAGCTGTCTCCATGGCTTTGTTTGTACAAAGCCTGGCATAACAGGGCTCTGCTTTCAGCCAGCCCCTGAGCATTTCTGGAATAAACAGAATAATAGCTGACTGCAACCTTTGCTTAGAAATATTTGTGAATGGCATTGTAAGTGTCAGAAAGCTGTATATAGAGCTTGCTGCTGCTGTGGAGGTAGACCGAGCTCTGAGCAATTTTGACATTCAGATTTACAGCAGACTTTTGGCATCCTCTCTCTTTTAGAAATGGATAAA
This sequence comes from Cyanoderma ruficeps, assembly GCA_008694505.1. NCBI lineage: Eukaryota > Metazoa > Chordata > Aves > Passeriformes > Timaliidae > Cyanoderma > Cyanoderma ruficeps. The sequence continues at coordinate 11,986,777 of VZDJ01000623.1, forward strand.
CTGCCTTCACCCATTTGAATAAAGCTGTTATTTCATTATCTGCTGCCTCTGTCTCCTCTTCATGTTATGTTTCCTTCAGGTGTGAAAAGTGACTACACAAAAGAATAAAAAAGTGAGAATTCTTAAGTGTCATTGTTGTAAATAACCTCCGTGTATTAATTTGCGCCTAAAAATCACATGATTTAAAAGCAGGAAAAACAATTCACCAGAGGAGTCCGAAATGAGGGGGGCAGATGGGGGGGGAAGATTTAGGAGATCAACACATGAATGGATGTGGCTCCTCTGGAGATGGGCCAGCAAGTATGCCTAAGGACCTAAATATCTGCCCGAGACTGAATAGGGTCTGCAATGGTCACTCAGACATCTTTTCTGTTTCCTCTGACAACCCACTGGAAAAATCAGAATCTCAAAAGGAGGCCGATGAATATCAATACTTGGACAACTGGACAAAAGAAAACCTGCCTCAAGGGGAACTAAAAGGTATAAAAACTGGACCTCTGGTAGTGGGATTTTGTGAAGGAAGGGGAGGCAGGTGCGATACAGGCCTGTCTTGCATTCACCCCATTCGATTCCTGGGATCCAATTGGTCTTTATCGTGGCTGTGGGTTTTTTTCTGATTTGTTTCCGTACTTGCTGTCATGCAAAAATAAATTTTGTTTTTTCTTTAATTACAAATTGGCTCACCTCGTTTATCACACCATCATTGCACTGGCACCCACTTCATTTCTCTAGGAAGCTCTGAAGTACAGCGTTTTCTTCAGAAGTCAGAAAGAAAATGGTGGTAATCTTGAAATGCCTGTAAAGAGGTTTATGCAACATATTTGTGTTATAAAAATGTGTTACATATTGATCTGAGGATGAGATATTAAATCACACAGCTGCCAGAAACCGTGGCAGAAGTGGCCGGAGGAGATCAACTGAGGAATGTAAAATCCGATCTGCAAGTGAAAGGCCGAGCAGGCTCAGCCATAAGCCTCAGACAGCGAAACTGCACCTACACAGAGTGGGAGCCCCAAGTCCACATAGAGCCGTCTGGAGAAGGAGACCCCTCTTTGCACCTGAAAGCTGGTTGAACTAATCCCAGAAACTCCATTCAGATTCGGCTCAGGAAGAAATTAAAACTGAATGGAAAGACCTATGAAAGTCATAATCCGACCATCTCCGAGGAAAAGCCCTGCCCGGAGGAAAATAAACTGTATAAAAACTGGGCCCCGGGAACAGCACATTGGAACAGATGACCAAGGATTTGGCAAGGGTCAGCCTGGTGTCTGTCTCCCAGTTTGATCGGACTTGAACTCTGCTGTGGCGGGAATCTTTGCTGGTTCTGTTGTGATTTGGCTGTTTTGTGTTGTGGTTTTTTTGGTTTTTTTGTAACCAACCTAATTGATTTTGGAAAATAAAACTTTAATTTTTGATTGGAGATTTGGTTCACCATATTTATAACATTTGTTAATAATTCCAGTGGGGAACAGCTGGAAACATAAACAGATGCTTGTACTCCAACCCTGATCTGGTCCAGCTGTCTAATTACTACTTTGATTTGGAATAGCTAAGGTATTGTTATCTATAAAACCAAACAAGTCAGCTCTCTCAATGCATAAATAATTTTCAATCCTTTTTTTCTCAGTGGGTGACAGAGAGGGCTGAGGCTTTCAGGATCTAGTCTTAACTTCTACAGGTCAGAGTTGAAGACCTGAGCAAGCCACAGAACATTTCTGTGATTTTGCTGATGCTACACGTAGATACGCATTTCTGAAAACATGTTGAACTCAGCTTATGCTGAGCTTTGTCTGTGACCCCCTCATGCCTGGCAGTGGCTCAACATCACTGCTGACCACAGTGTTATAAATATGGTGATCCAAATCAGGATTAATCAAGAAAACCAAAAAATTATTTTGCTATTCAAAATGAAAAAGAAACAGAAACAAACAATAAACAAACCAATAGCCAGATTGCAATGAAATAAGTACAAAGCCAAGCCACAGCACAGTAGGAATTCAATCGAATTCAGAAACGGACACGAGACTGGCCCACGCCAATCTCCCTGTTATCCGCTTCACTGACCTGGCCTTGGAGTTTTAGTTTTATACCCTTTTTTCTCCCGCAGGCCAGGTTTTTCCCTTGAGACAATAGGATTATAATAAACATGAGTCTTTCTTTAGAGTTTATAATTTTTCTCGAATCGAGATTGAATGGAGTCCGGAGATTAGCAGAAGAACAGTTTTCAGTTGCAGAGTAGGGTTTTTCTGCCAGACAGTATAATGTGTAGTACGGAGCCTGAAACTCAGGAAACTCAGCGAGGGTGGCGGCTGGGCTGCTCGCTGATGATGGTTTGGGTTTGTTATGTATCTTACAACTCAGTTTACTTGATGGGTTTGTTTGCGACTCCAAACTGAATGTTCTGGGGTTTTTTCCTTCGGTTGGTTTCCACACCTGGCCTCATTGTAATTCGGCCTTTCATTTGCAGATGTAGCTGGCATTCCTGTGCCCCCATCCCTCGGCGCTTCTGTCGGTACCTTTCCATTACCTGCAATCATTTAATTTCTCATGCCCAGATTAATATACAGAGCACATATATATCAACAGCAAGCAGGTCTGAGCAGAGAGGAGACATTTGAGAGACATCCGCCATATTTTCAACAGGCCACTCTGTAACACACCAAACTTTCTATTGTCTCTGTCATGCTTTGTGCCTGTTTATGAAGGATAGAAACAGGTGCCAGGTCTTACCCAGCCTCTGGCCATCACCTGTCCCTGGGTTCTCTCCAAGCTTCTGAATGCACCAGAGCAGATAGCACCAGCAGAAAAGCTGCTTTTAGTCTGCAGTTTTCTGTGACCTCCCTTGATCATCATGCCTATTACCATGGCAGAAAGACACTGTATGATGATGTCAGTGCATCTTTCATGGGTTTCACTGTCTCCTCCTCTCTTTCATCTCTACCATTTCACTTTGTATTTCTTGGAAAAAAGTCTCCTTTCCTGGAGATATACTGTGCTGTCGTTTCCTATACACACACATCTTGCACAGCCCAGGTAATCTCTCATTACCCAGTCCTCAGCATCTGTACTGCCTTCCATGAGAGGCTAATAAACGTACACAAGTCAAAGTCCAGTAGAAATCTCTCCAAATACTTTTGTACTAAGAGGCTCCATTTACACAGTACCCCAGTGGGGTGCCCTGGTGCAGAGCAGAATTTAGCCATCACTTCATTTGAGAGTTTGAAGGACAGAGCTTCAAGTGAGAAACTTGAAACTGTGCAATGATGTCTCACAAAAGCAATTGTTACTGACTGAGAGGTAAGATTGAGGGAAGGAGGGAGGGAATGTGGGCTGGGAGCTGAGTGGAGCACAGGAGTTTCTGCTGAGGAGCTGTTGAGTGATGTGTTTGTGGTGTCTCATAATTAACATCTAGTGGTTTTTAAGCTGATAGTAGGCGCTTGTATCGATTAGACAATTTGCTAATTCTATGTCTGTGTCAGCTACGTCTTTCTAAAAAAATAGGATAAAAACATTTACCAAATGTGTAAAATTAATGTGCCTGAGTGCTCTGAATCTTTGCAGCCATTGTAGTGTCTGGAGCACTCTGAAAGCCCTACATGCTGTAGTAAAGCATCCCCCACCCCCAAGTGGGCATCTCTGTGTAAGGAAAGAGTTTCAATTTACCTCTAGACATTTTAGGAAGTTTACCTGGAACTTTCCATACCCTCCTGACAGTGATTGGCTCAGTGCCAAGAGAGAAGCACCTGTCAGACCTTGTCACAGTCCATCAAAGCCTGTACCTCTTTCTACTGGCAGGTTGCCAATGGCACCATCCTCAATCACTGAGTAGAAAAGAGAAGGAACAAAGGTGCTCCAAGCTTTTCGAGGTGTTGTAGCAAGTGTGACACCTTGCTACAACATGTGTCTCTATATTGTGTTTGGCTTTGCCTTTGTTTTTGTATTATTTTCTTTCCTTATTAAAACCTTTTTGCTTTTTCAAGACACACTCGATCATGCCATCTTGCTAATTGATTTTAGCCACTTCTCTGCAAGGGCTGACCCTCAGAAGTATTGGGAACCCCAATAACATGCAGCCATCAAACTCCCTTTGTAGTGCCTTTGGGTGTCTGTGTTAGACCGTCTATCTGCCTCCACAGATCAGCACAAATCTGGAAGGGAAAGGGGATATTCTGTCATCCCCATAGGCCCTGTATGAATGACCCCCAAACCCTTGGGTTTTTTACATGGCACTGAGTACCTGTGTTCAGGCAACAGAATAAAGGCATTAAAGTCTCACATTTTACCTGCCAGGTAATATGGGAGCAGTCTTCCTTAGATCTTGTCCCAGAGCCCTTGCAGGATGGACAGACATTGATGTAGGCAGACACAGGGGTTCAGGACTCCAAGATGTCTGGCCAGTGCCCTGACCACACTCAGCCCATGACATTGGCTGGTCTTCTCTTGCACTTGTGGCTTTGCCTCTTTCTGTCAATAAGACACCAGTAACAGAGTTAAAGGCAAAATCATCTGAGGAAATAAATCCTAATTATCCTTAATCCAAGGACATAAAATCAACTTTTCCATGGAGAAATTTTCATGCACTCTGAATTTATGGGCAAGATATGGATGTTAGTGGGACTCAGGGACATTCGTAACTTGCTAAATTGCTCAGCTTAGTTTAGGTACTTTCATTAACCAGAGGAATTTCAGCAGATGTTTTGCTTGAAACAGCTTTTCTCTGCCAATGGAGAACAGCTCTGCCTGAAAATCGGGTACTAAGGCTGAACGTTGAAAACAGGTTTTCAGGGTCTTGAATTGCTTCATAAAATTAATACCTATTAGCGTATCTCAGGTTATGCTCTTTAAGAACAAGAGGTCTGATTAAAGAGGAGTGATCTTAGTGATGTTGCTGTAGCGTAAGCCAGCAGCAGCTATCATGGTCAGGCCCAATAATCTGATCTTCTGCATTAAAAATGCAGTTAGAGATACTGATGAATTTGAAAGATTGTAATCATTATCTAGCTCAATTTATCTATTCTAACCTCAGTCAGAGACCAAATTGTAATTGCTGTTGTTCCTGGTCGAATGATGAAGGTTGCTCTGCTCTAATTCCTACCAGTTTCATAATAGCTCAGAGATAATAATGACAGAGAATTACAGACTTTGCTCAAATGCTGTCAGATTGGACTGAAGCATTACACAATTCTACTATACACATAACATGTGTTGGAAATGTTAAAAAAGAAAAATAAAAAATAAAATAGACATTAAATAAAATCAATTATTAATTGGTGTCTGCCATTTGCCCTTAATGTGTGAACCAATTTGAGGCAATTCTGCTCCAGTAACACTGTGATAGGCTTAATTTATATGTCATAGGAGAGCATGGAATATGAATGCTTGTCTTACCCTGTCCTGTACATTTTATCTGCATAGAAAGGAATTAAGTCCCATTTTTAATCTCTTTAATATTTACTTTTGCTAATAATACATTTTAATTTTTTTTTAAATAACACAGATGATATAAGCAAATAATCTAGATCTCTTTGCAATTACATCTATGAAGTCCAAGAAATGTGTAGTACTTTTTTTTGAGGGGGATTTTTAGCAGAGCATTTACAGCATAATAAAGGTTTCCTTTTTTCTTTCTTGGCCATATAATTGACTTGGCTCTTTATGGTCTTTGGCAAACATGACAGTAATTAAATTTACAGATCATTCTAAATTGTAAGGTGTTGCAAAACCCAGGATAGATGGCAAAATAATAAAAAGAGACCTGCAGAATTTAGAGGTATAAGTTGGCAATAAAATGAGATTCAGTCTGGAAAAAAGAGCGGGCAGGGAACAATGAAAGCAAAATACAGAAATGCACAAGCTACATGGAAAGCAGTAGTGAAATTTAAGACCCCGGGTGTTGGTTATGGGTTTATAAACTGCAGTAGTCACTGCCTGTAAATGCCAGCCCCATAAGCAGGTAGGTTGAGAGGAGATCTGTACCCATCCTGTGGTGTACCAGTACAGCAAATTCATTAATACTTGGGCAGTTGTAATTCAACCTAAGATCCATTTCATTAATTGGATTAGCCTTTATTGCAGCATACATTGCTGCAGTGCCTTAAATATGCTGAATATAAACAGTATTCTTTCTGAAGGACCTGAGTTCATAAAACAAGAAATGATGCTTAGGAACTGCAAAGGCCACCACAAATGAAGACCACATTAAAAAAAAAAGAAGAAGAAATGCACAATATTATCAGCAGTACAACACTTGTAAAAATTTCATGTCAGTGCTATGTACTGTTGCAAATGAGAATATACACAAACATGAAATTGTCAGATTCACAGTCCCACATGAGAAAATGTGAGATAAACATCTCCAATGACAGCAGGAGCAGTCAGCCTGGATTCTTCAAGGGGAAATCATGCTTGACCAGTATGATAAGCTTCTGTGATGAAATGTTTGTCCTGGTAGATGATGGGATAACTGTGATTATGTTTGCCTGGACTTCAGGGAGTCATTGAACACTGCTGCAAATCATCCTAAAGAAGGGTACCTGATGAACTCTGGGCTGGATGAGCAGACAGTGAAGTGGGTTGAAAACCAGCTGCATGGAAATCTCCAGGGAGTAGTGGACAGTGGCACAAAGTGAAGCTGGAGGTCAGCCACTTGTGGTGTACCCCAGGAACAGTAGTGCATGCTGTTCACAATTTCATTGATGACTTGGATGATGGGACAAAGTGTACCCTCATCAAGTTTGCTGATGACACAAAACTGAGAGAGATGTCTCATATGCCAGAGGGATGTCCTGCCATCCAGAGAGGCCTCAACAGGCTGGAGAACTGGGCTGGTGAGAAGCACATGAAGCTCAGCAAGAAGGCTAAAAGTCCTGGACCTGAGGAGGAACAACCACAGGCATCAGCACATGCTGGGACTGTCCATCTGGAAAGCAGCTTGACGGAAAAGGACCTGTGGGTCTCAACATGAATCAGCAACATGTCCTCACTGCAAAGGCGGCTACTGGTATCCTGGGCTGCATTTGACAAAGTACTGCCAACAGACAGAAGGAGGGAATTCTTCTGCTTTATTCAGCATCATTAAGGCCACATCTGGAGTCCTAGGTCCAGTTCTGGTCCCCCCAGTAAAAGAGAGCATGAAGATGATGAAAGGGCTGGAGCATTTCAGCTATGAGGAAAGGATGAGGGTTGTGACTTCGGCATGAAGAAAAGGAGGCTCAGGGGGATCTCATCCATGTATATAAATATCTGCAGGTGCAGAGAGGACAGAGCTGGGCTCTTCTCAGCAGTGCTCAGTGACAGGACCAGAGACAATGGGCACAAACTGAAACTCAGGAGGTTCCCTCTGAACATCTGGAAACATCTTTTCACTGTGCAAATGACCAAGCACTGGCACAGGCTGCCCAGGGAAGTTATGGAGTCTCCATTCTTGGATACTTTCGAAAGCCCTCTGGCCATGGACAACCGGCTGTAGGTGACTCTGATGGAGCTTGATCAGAAGATCCCCTCCAACTTCAACCACTCTGTGATTCTGTGACAGAAGGATGAGCACAACATAGCACTTAACCTCTGGAAGGATAATAATGGTGACCCTACACAGGTTTCTGTGAATATAACTTTAATATATTCAGTCCCAGGAAATGATCTCTTTGATGCCTGATTTTAGTTAAAATTTCTATTGAAGAAGGTGGGTTTGTATGTGTGGCTTGAATTTAAAATTTTGAATTACATGAATCTGCAAAAACAGCATTATCTTTCTTTTCCAGGATATGATGAACACAAATCAATGAAGAAAAAATCTGCATTTAATGAAAGCACAATACCCAAGCAATTTTTATGGATTTTTCAAGTAATCTCAGATACATTCTCACTACATATAGGGGAGTGGGATCTATTCAAATTACTGTATTTTGCTACTGCATTATTTTTTCATATACAGATAGCTATCACCCCCATAAAAGTCTCAATATACTTTTCTTTAAAACTGTGCATATTCAATTTCACCAAGTCGTTCAACCCTCTGATAAATTTTATCCAAGCTGCATTCCATATCTACTAAAGGGAGAATGCAATGTATCCATCTTTGGTGGAAAGGAGTTTTTTATTTTCTGCACTTCACTATAAAATGTCATCAGTAAATTTCTTCTGCCGATTGCTGCAGTACTGATGGGGTTTTCATTGTGTATCCAAGGGACCTCATACCTCCAGTCTGGATCTGCTGTATTTTGTGAGATGATGGGTGGCCAGGCAGACAACCTACTTGCAGGCTTCTCATGTTCTCAGCCTCAGCTGGTCCTGCAGTCTGTACTGCAGTCCTCCAGCAGCAGGTTTTGCTCCAAAGATCCCTTTTGGCTTTACCTGCTCATGGTCCAGCTCTGCCTCCTGCCTCCTGGCAGGATGATTCACTGGGTGCCAGGACCATCCTAGAGCCACCGACTTCAGCTTTACACACTGAGCACCCAGGGAGAATCAGAACCTCAGCAAAATCATCACTTTTTAAACAGCAAACATTTATTTCCCACTTTTCTTATTGCCTGGTATTTTTAAAAGCAGGAATGAGGAGAGATTAAGACCTTCATAGCATTAAGCAAATTGAAAGAGAGATCAAATTACCTTTCCTACAATACAACATCTTAGTCTTTTCAAATCATCATGAATTTCCCTCTTAAAAACTGTTTTAAAGTGTCATTCAGGAGTAATGTAGGATAGCCTTCTTCAGAAAATGTAGTTATGGCAATTATATTCTCTTTTTACAATCTGTCATATATCATTAGTTTATGAATAGTAGAAACATATAAATAGACATAATTCCCAAAAGTTTTAGGATTGTCTTGCTAAATAATTGCAGAATTTAATATAAACTAAATAAATGTATAACCCAAAATGTGCATACAGCTGGAAAACATCTCAGTACCGAAATATCTAAGCACACAAAGTCACACCTATATTTATACTTACCCAAGAAAAAGTTGTTCGCCAGGTTTTCATTTGGAGTGGAGATGTAGTTTTTATTTGATGGAAAAGAAAATCTCCAAAATTACAAAAGAAATCTGACCTCTTAAAAAATGAGTTTCTCATCCCTGTTCCAGCAGTGGAGCCTGTGTAGGGCAGAGCAGCTCGGTGCTGCTTCCAGAAAAGGGCTTTGCCCCTCCAGCCCCCTCAGGAACTAACCATGGTCTGGTCACAGGGGACCCTGCCAGCAGAGGGCTCTGAGTGCTGACACAGCAGCTTGGGTGGCCAGGACAGCCAGCACCAGGCACATCCAGGCTGGGAGCTTGCAAGGAGGCACCACGGCTTCCCACATGTGTGTGCTCATCACCCCCTTTCCTTGTTCAACAAACACGATGAGGAATTTTTGTTTCTATCGAGAGATTTCTAACATAATCTCTTGGAAAGCAGCATGGAAAGTCTCCCTGAGAAGAGAAGGGCAGAGCAGTGTTGAGGGAGTTCAGAGTGAAGTCTCCTGCAGCAACCATGCAAAGTGACATTTAATTGGGGTGAAATACATTCCAAAGCTGAATGGTCTTGCTAAAAGATGCTGTCTTGCTTGTGGCTGAGATAGAGTCAATTTTCTTGCTAGTAGCTGGTACAGAGCTGTGTTTTAGTTTTAGCAGGAAATTAATATTGATAACACACTGATGGTTCAGTTGTTGCTGAATAGTGTTTATACAAGTCAAGGACTTTTGATCTTCTCACGCCCTGCCAGTGAGAAGACTGGAGAGGTACAAGGAGTTGTGAAGTGACACAGCTGAGACAGTGATCCAAGGGATGTTCCATAGCATGTGGCATCCTGCTCAGCATATGAAGCTGGGGGAAGCTGGCTGGGGGCCACTGCTGAGGAACTGGTTGGGGACCAGTCAGCAATTGATGAGCAATTGTCTTAAGCATCACTTGTTCTGTATATTTGAATTCTTTTATATTTTTTATCTTTTTCTGTCACATTAAACTATCTTTATCCCAATCCACAAGTTTTCTCACTTTAAGTCTTCCCATTCTCTTTCATTCCTGCTGGAGGGGCAATGAGAGGGTAACTGTGAGGCTTGGTTGCTCACCAAAGCTGATGTTTGCTGTAATTATTGTTGAGTTTTCGTGAACATAAGAACAACTGTAAAGTGGACATGACCCATCAAATAAAGACAGGTTTGAAATATGCAGCACATTATGCAATTAATTTTCACAGAGCTATGAAAAAAATAAAGGATTTTTTGCTACACAACTGAACAGTACCACAGCACAAAACTTTGCTTTTGGTGAGTAGTCTGGAGCAAAGCAGCTGGGCAAAGTGTGGATCTGCCCCATGTTTTGGTACATTGCTGAGTGGTAATCACTTCACCCAGGCTGTTAGAACCAGGCTGTTAGACCCAGCCCTGCAGATTGTCAGATCTCAGAATAGAGATTAGATCACTATTATTAGCTGATAACTTCATTTTTTTAGAATTAGATTCCACATGGATTAACAGAGAACAGCAGGAGGGGAAGGCAGTTGTTTCTACAGATATAATTTTTGGAATATACCTGCTGACATATCAGTAAAAGTTTGAGTCAGTGCAGGCCTAATTTAAAGAAACAGGAAGTTAAACTCTTTTTTGAAGTTGTGGTTTTGTCCATTTCATTAAGCAGCAGAGCTTGTTTGAGAAGTAAGTGAAGTCTGTCCACAGTATCAGCTAATCGGGATTATCACATTCCTGAGGAGAGGATCCAGGCTGAGCTGAAACCTATTTTCCTGGTGGTTTTGTCTGCATGCACTTAAAGACATATGTTAGGTAGTGGACTGGACCTGTGAGACAATCCCATGGATGTCAATAATGAGAAGCTCTTTATTGCTTTGTCACATGTCAGACCCAGCACAGGCATCAGTTTTCTAAGTCACAACAGTTCCCCTGCAGGGCAGAGTACAGCTGGAGTCACTGCACACTGCTGCCAAGCACAGGGGGGCACATGGCACATCAGGGTTAAGCAGAGACATCCATCTCCACTGAGGCTTTTCTCTACTGCTAATTTTTCTATGGCAAAGATTAGGAAGTAAGAAGTATTGGAAAGAATACAAATTGCATATTAGACAAAATCTTCACAGTAGAGCAGTTTCATCTTAGTTGTCACCTGTAAGTTCACCTTTTTCCCAAGTTAAGACAATATTATTGTTTCTTTAATTCCAACCTTGCACAAAATGCAAGCAGTCAAACACAAACTTTTCAGAGGAGGACATTTCCTTCTAGTCCAAGTACTTGAACATTTTCAGTGTTCATTTTAGGCAGTTTTGAGTTGTAATTGATGCTCTATCTTGAAGTATTTGTTGACTGGTGATCACAAATGGGCTTTCTGATCCATCCAGCATGTAAACCTGTTTAAGAAAATGCTGCTGTTTGCTGGTAGGTAATACTTAAGATCCAGTGGAAATGAAGAGCTGAGTTGCTGACAAAAGGTCTCTTCCTCCCAACGGGTGGGTAAGGACACCTATCCCCTGGGCCCTGCCCACCAGTTGTCACTGCCAGCCACAGAACTCCCCATCAGTGGTGGGAATGTGTTGTATGTACAGCAGCATCACGTGCTGCACAGCAGACACCTTTCTCTGGAGAAAGGTGGACACAGCGAATGTGACAGATAGATAGTCATCAGATTACTTAATGCACTCTGAGAAAGAAAGCTTTTCAGTTTGGTACCGTGGAGTAAGATATAAAACCTGATATAGAACAAAACTAGTATTGAAATGTATCCTCTGTAAACACCTGCATCAGATTTAATAACTGGAAAGTTAACAGAAAGCACAAGGAAGAGGGAATTCTGCCAAAGTAAATTCACTCAAATATGACATAAAGAAAAAACCACTCCAATATACTCGATCTGTAGAAATGGTTGAATTTTTATCCTATTCCAATTAACCATCCCAACTATGGAGGAACACCAGACCTTGCCAGAATTCAGCCTTACACCACATCATTTAGGAAAAATGGTGGGATTGCATTGTTGTTGCTGCCAGCACTATATCAGAATTGCCTACAGTTTTCTGTCTATGGTTGTTACATATTGAGGATGATTCTCATTAATAAGTTTCTTTTAGCATTGAAAAGTACTCAAACACCCAGAAAAAGGCTTCCAGATAAACTCCATTCAGAAGAGGCCCATTCAGGTGTTTGTCTTCTCATATTCAGGTTCTGGCAGTTTGTAAGCAGGTATGACCCATGTGGGACAGTCATGCAGAGGGGAGAGTTGTCACTGGGTTTGTTCAGTATCAAATCTTGAAGACATGGATTTTGTGAATCCCTTCTTTGTCTTATGAGTTATGGTCCAATGTCAATATTTTTCCTCTCTCCTTTCAAAAATTAAAGTAAAATAAAATAACAATTAAAGGTTATTTTTATCCATTTGAGAGAATAAAAAATGGAAATGTTATTTTCCTCTTTAAACTCATCTTTATCTCCTGCCTTAGAGGTGCTTGGGTCTGTGTTGTCCAGATGCTTTCTAGAGCAGCCTGGTGCACTGTGATCTTAAGACACAGAAAGATGAAAGGCTTATTTGCTTTAATCAGACCATCTCCTGAAATTGCAATCCCCATTCATTCTCTCACAGAAGCAGCTCAGACCACAATGTGACCTGCTTCCAGCTCCCATTGTGCAGCACATGGCTGATCTAAGGGACTGTTGAAGAAAACTTCAGCCCTCCTCAGTGCCCTGACCCTGTGCATTCTGATTGTGAAGAGCTCGGTGAAAAAGGAGGATTACCAACACAGATCAGTAGTTCTAAGTGAGCTGGAGTTTGCAGGCAGTGTTTTGTGTTTTGGAGTGTCAATCAGTAGCTAGATGCAAACCAGATACCAGGAAATAAATACTGAGGAGAGTAAAATTTTACTGAAAAGGTCTGAGGTAGAAATATTGTCAAGTGAAAGTACAGTAGAAAAAGGTAATAAAGCGATGTCTTTCAAAAGTTGGATTTTACCATGCTATTCATAAAAAGATATAATCTTTTGTTTTCATATATTTTTTCCTCACATTTGTTCATATTTTTTATCTCACTGTACTGAATGAGGCAAGAAGATCAATATGATACCAGCTGTGCTTAGAGTACTTCAAAAAGGTTGCTCACCTGAAGGGAAAAAACGGCTCTTCTTTTCTGAGAACAGCTGGAGAATCCTGGTGATCCTCTGATAGGCATATGAGAATGATCTTGTATTTTTTTAGAACTCAGGTCCTAATCTGAGTTTTTGCATAATTAGTTCAAATTATTATTATTTGTAATAATAGTAATATTTTGCATATTCATGATAGTTGTTCTAATTAAAAACTACACAGAATCATCTGAGGTTATTTTCATCTTGACTGCTCTAAACCATACTGAAGTCCAAAAGGTATTGGTGTGCTTATTTTTACCAAAATGTCCAAAATTTTCATACAATTTCTTACATAGGCCTATCAAGAAACTGAAATCAGGTATTGGTATAAATTCATGCACATTTTTTTTCCTGATAAAAAGTGGCATTTATTGATTGCCAGAAAGAATTTTTCTATCAAAACATTACAAGCAGCTTCTATAGAGATCTCATTCATTTTGTTATGCAGAGAGAGCTCCTACCATGCAGTGACACTGAATGTTCTGAGTCCAAACAGAGAGCATCTTGTCTGTCATGTCTGACTGTCATGTAGGCATGAAAAATAACTGGATGGCACTAGGAATATGTTTATGTGTAGTTTATTTTAGGAGTGAGGATGACAAACACATTCTTAAAGTGGTTGTGTGCTTTAAGAAAACAAAGACAGGAAAATATTTTATTATTCCTGATAGCATTGCTTCTATTTTATAAACAAAATGTGTGTATTTTCCCTTGCAGTTCTATACATCCCAGGAAAATCTTTTAACCTTGCAGCTCGTTATAGCACTGGCCATTTAGGCTGTCAGAAACCAAACTAATTAAACTGAAAAGCTGCTCACTTCTCTTTCTGTATAAGGTTAGGAAAAAAGAGATACAATTACTGGTGAAAGTAGGACACTGAGCATAATTTGAAACTATGTGCAGCCTAGAAGCACTATGAATATGAAATCTTTGTTGAACAAATTACAGCTTGCATGCAGACCTGGGCACCAGCCTTCCTAGGAAGATGATGACTAATTATAAAGAACTTTAAGAAGGATAAAATGCCTAACATAAGGGCTAGAGGGGATGATCCATGGAGAAAGCACCAAGGAGCTAAAGATTTTAAGATGCTTCACATAGTATCCAAAACTGCCGTAAGTGTTTACATGTGCTTGAAGGATACAAACAAGGAGGCATTAGGAGATTGTTTAGAGCACTTCTCAGGGGTATAATTGCATATAAAGGTAAGAAAGTGAGCGCATGGAGATTTGAGTTGACTATCCAGCCAAAATTTTAACAAGGACGTGTAATCGACTGTGAAATAGCTTCCCTAGAAAAAGTGTTAGAAGTCACATCTCTGAAATGATTTAAAAGCAGACTGGGCACATCACATGATAAGGTAATGGATAGAGAACAGAGAAGTGGCTCACAGGGCATTTCTAACTTTTGGTGTAGGCAGTCCCTCTGGCTGTGACCAATCTGGCTGCCCTCCTTGCTGCTGCTGTGCTCCAGGAGCAGCACTCACCGCTGCTCCTGTGCCACACCCTGCCCCTCCAGCTGGGAAAAGAAGACACAGCAGATATTTAATTGTCAAAAAGGATGACTGTATTGCTTAAATATTAGGTAATTGAGTGAACATGGTAAGTTGTCTGCAAGAGGCATCTGTGTGCCTTGGTCAAGGCTGAGTGGTGGCAACACAACCCTTGTACTTCCATGAGGAGCAGTGCCCAAGAGGTGCTGAGGACCTGGTTCACCATCCACTCTTGAGGCTGAGAGACGTTTCCCAGCTGTGAGCTGCCCTGTTGTGGCTTCTAGTTTCTTCTTATGAACTCCCCCAGCTCTTAATGTGGCACTACATATGCACAAAACAAACAACAAATGTGAGGAAATCAGTATTAAAATGTCAGTTCCCTGTGAATTCTCTGTGTTAATGCATTTTATGCTCCATTCCTATAAAAGTCTGCTGCATAGGAGGTTTCTGAGTGAAAATATGTGATGAATTATCACATGGAATGCACATTACAGGAATACAAGTCTGTCCTTGTGAAAGGCTGAGGGATTTGTTACACCTGTTCTTAGATAGTTTTTCCATCCAAAAAGTCCTTTGCACTGCAACATAGAGGACAGAAGGAGAAAGATTGGAGATTGCATGTTTTCCTCTATCAGTTCAACAGGTCACCTGCTGAAACAGTGGTATTAGCAGCAGTAGTAATAATATGAATGCATCCTTAAAATGAATAGTAATGATGGATCTATGGTTGAGACACAGTGTAAGGAGACCAGGAGACACACAGGTTATCCAATAAGGCAAATTTCCTATTTCCCTCCAGTCTTGTGTTTTTCATCTATATAGCAGAGATAGTATTCATTGTATTACAGTGATGCAAGTCACAATTCTTTAGAACTCACAATTCTTTAAAAGCCTCCGGCAATAAGGACTTCAGCAGCAAGGCTGAAGAGCAGAGGCAGCACTGAGGCCATTAGTACTGGTGTGATGCTGGGCCTGTGAATTATGCTGGGAAGGAAATCTTCATCCCTGAAAGTAGCAGGATTCTCCTGAGATGTTTAGGCAAGAGATGTTTAGGTGACAGAATTTTGTTCTGACTGAATTAACTGACATGCAGCTAAAAAAGAAATGAACAGAGAATGTATTTATTACTTAGTCTTAGAATTTTAAAATAATCTTTGTCATACAAAGCAGTTATCTCCTTTCACACTAACTCTTTTGATCTAAGCATGATAAAAACATGATGTGCCAAATTTGAAACAGAACAGCCAAATAAATCAATGGTAGTCATTGCAAAAAGCAGGCAGTATGACTGAGTTTTGTTACAAACCTGCAACCACAGAGCCTGATGAATTTTGTCTAAAAACAGGAACACAAACCCAGCTTTCAATTCACTGATAAAAATGAACTTCCCCTCCAGCTGGCCAGCTGGAAAATATGAAGGAATGCTGAGACCTTCTCTACAGATGATCAATACTTGATTCCACTTGATAAATATGCCCAGACATTGGAAATAATTGCCTAAGCACTACAGTGGTGTTACGTGTAGGAAATGTAAACCAGTGGAAGAACAAACTAGGGCATATATTATCATCAAAAGCAGTATGTTCTGTAGATAAAGCAAAGGCTGTGGGGGTTGGGCTGTATTTATACGTACAAAAAGTCTGGAGACATGACTATTTAAATGTTATTTACTTACTTTCTACATGTTCACTTTCCTGATAGCATAGCAACTTAGTAATTTAATTATCCAAAGGTAAAAGCTTAGGCACATTCTGTATGCATTTATCACTCAAAAGCTAGCACAAAAAAATAATTTCTCCCATTTCACCCTGGCTATCACTGGAAATCTGCATTAGCCAATGCTAAGAAAGCCCATATGTATTTTTTGCCTCCCCCTCCCCAGTGGAAGCATGTAGAAGCAGGGCAAAAAATATAATCAATACAGCAACTGAGCTCTCTTGGGTGTGATTTGGGGCAGAGATTGTGTTGTGCAGTCTCATACAGTCCTGACCCAGGGAGACTCTTTTGGCACAGCTGTTAATGGCTCCTCAAACCCTTCCTAACTGATGAGGCTATTAGTAAAAATTAGCAAAGGGACTGGAAGAAGTATGTGGGTCTTGTGGAACTCCAGCCTGGATTTTTGCTGAGTTCCCAGAGCTGTTTCCTGGTGTGCTGACAGGACAGGCAGAGCACTGGCCCGACCTAGTTCTGAGCCCCTGAGTTCAATATCATGGACTGAGGCCAGGGGATGTGGGTTCCTTTCCAGGGCAGGGACATGGACACAGGGAAGATGGACCTACCACTCAACTGCACTAGACCAACTGGCCTCTGTAGAATTTTGTATTTGCTGCCTCTCTCATTCCCTCAATAATCAACAGAGCTGGCACACAGATCTCACAGATGATATATAGTGGCACTTTTTGAGATGGGGAGTTGACTTACAGAGATACCTTGTATTTGAATTTGTCATACACCTTCAACCACTTTATCTGCTTCTCAAACCTGGTCTCCTAGCTTTTACTTTAACAGTCCCCAAATAGGAACAACTCCATATAACTAATATTTCCTCCTTTTTATTACAGACGCAGAGTATGTCCTAAAATGATACCTGTGTGAGCTATTAGAAAGGTAAGAATCAGTGCTACAACAGCGACAAATTTTCTTTGCCTAGAAATGTCAGAGCCTTAATGTCCCATATAAACTATATATTGGATATGGCTAGAAATAGAAATCTTTATGCCAATTGAAAGGAAAAAATTCCCAGTCTCCCAATTCTAGAAGACTTCAAAATATCTGACCCTTAAAGTATGAATTATTTTCTATCATATAAAACCCATTTTTGAAATGTTACAGCTAATTCTTGGCTCAAAATATCTGGACTAGTAATCATAAAAGTGCTTGGCTCTTGAGATTGGAAGATATGAAAAATATACCTTCTAGACTACCAAGATTTCTCCTAAACTTTGTAAGTAGATTGTTTTAATTTTGTTTTCTGGTAGGTTGGTTGTTTGTCTGAAACAAGCTCCTGGACTGGGTTAATTCTCACAACTATCAGGAACATCCTGATTTTTACCTGCAGCACATAAATAAGGATGTACTGATTTTCCTTCCCCAGAAGGCACAAAATAGCTCAACTAGACTTCCCAAATTCTTACTCTGTATAAAGCAGAACAAACAGCAGCTCATAATGCTCTAAACCCCAACTTAAATTTTTGCATTTTGAATATGATTTGGAGTAGGTTTATTAGGAAGAAGGAATAAAGGTAAGGGAATTTTGCCTCTTCATCAGCACCAGCATGTGTGTCTCTTACCCAGATAGATCACGGTGTGTTTGTATTCACACAAAACTCACACAAAACTGGGCAAATGTGATCTGTGTATCTCAGTGATTCCCAGAATTCATTAGTAAGCATTTGCAGTAGGTAGCAGCTGGAACAAGTGGAAAATATTTCACAATTAGCTGGTGAGGCATTGCTTGGGCATTTTCCCAGTGACGTGACATTTCAACTTGGCAAGGTTTCAGTACCAACCTCCTTATCAGTGTGCCGCCATTTCTTGTTCTTATCATCTTGCTCCACATCAGGAATGTTGTTCCAGGACCTCTGAAATATGGTATGTTGCCTTCCCCCACAGAACACCTTTATTACTCTGCCTTCCTTGTGCCTGGCAGCAAAAATTAGGTCAGTGTATCCTATACATTGAAGGCAAACTAATGTGACATTAAACAAAAATTCATACGTGGATGAAGAAAAATGGGAGAAAATATCTGTCCATGTTGACAGATTGTTATGCTGTGATTTATCTGGAACAGAAACATCAAGCCAGTTTACCTCGTGGTATCATTCCACAGCAGTCATCAGATCATCCTGTCTGCCCCCACTATTTAATCAAGCATGAGTCTGAGAGAACACTCGAGTGGTGAAGGCACAGACACGACTGTGTGGGGATCACAGGAGCACATCAGCTCTACAGTGTGTGGGCAGGGATGTACCCTGATACCTTTTTTGCATGCAAACCCCTGACTGCCTCTGCTGCAGATCCATCACCTTGCCTTGGTGACAAGCATCTATCCCATGTCATTCCTCACTTCTGGAGGTAGTCTTCTGTGACAGAGGGAGCCTGTTTGCACTGGCACGTCTGCTGCACATTGCTACACTCTACATATCTTGCCAGATATTTGTGATATACCAAATGACAGGTGCGTGTCTTAATAAGTTCTACCGAGGGCAGGAATTAGTAGATGAGGGAGCACACAGCAGTGGAAGCATCTGGTAGGAAGAAAAAAGATTGTCTTGTACTCTGTCAAGTGTAATTAGAGTTGCCAGTTGTCGTGGCTGCTAGCACTTACTTAAATAAGTTTCTCTGATGAGAAACTATCTGACAAAACTCAAAAGCATGTAAATTTATGAACAACATAGTACCAAAATGGTCCTATTATTAAACAGTCATGTTGGAGTTCAATACTCTCTGAGTAGCTTGTTTTGGATATGCCATAGGTGAAGGGTATAAGGCTTAATGTCAAAGTTACCCATTTGGGGATGTTATATAGGATTTCTGATTAGCAGAGTGATATAAAGTATACTGAAAACATAATACAAATGTAAATTACATTTACCAGAATATAGCAACAGTTCAATCACAGTAGTAATGTAATTTCCCACTACCATTCTCTTTAATATGCTCACTATCACAATGGGGGAAGTTCCCAGTTGCCAAGAAGGAATGTGTAGATTGAAGCCAAGGTCATTGCTCTCTTTGAAATGCTTTTGCTAGTTGTCTAGTTTAAACTCTATGTCAGCCTTTTTCCATGGCTGAGCTCTACTGGGCAGTCTCAAGCCACCAGCCTTACTAAAGAAGAGGTAAAGATTTCAGCAAGTTGTAAAACTGTTACATAAAAAATCCTCTCAAAATAATTTGCTTTCAACAGTAAGCTTTGGGGGAGGCTGGCAATAAGTGTTCTACGGTCTAATTAAGAAGGATAAGCATTTGTTATTTTTAATTGTGTCTGACAACATATTTAATTTCCCCTTCCTGGAGTGCAGCACAGAGGGGCACTTGCAATCCACATCCCTGCACACTCTGAGGGTCTCATGCTGGGAGAGAAGCAGTGCACATCATCCAGCTGCTGCAAACAGCATCTCAGCTCTTGTTTTAGATTCTAATCCTTCCTTTAGTAGTTTTAATTAATTATAAATATTTGTTACTTTGTTATTATAATAGTGTGTCATTATGTAATTGCTTTGTTCCTGTCACCTGAAAGTATTTAGAAATTTTTAAAAAATGATTATGCATTTTTGTGTGTTCTTGGCAAACTTAAATTATGGTTCTTACACAAAACAGCCCACAGCTGGACACCTGTATGACCAGTGCAGTCTGCGTCCAGTTAGGAGTTTGACTTTATTTTGGGAGCTATAATCAGTGGGAAAGCATAAATAGAAACCTCTGAGAACAGGATTTAAGGAAGGGGACAAATGAAAAAGTTGCTTTGAATGTGATGGCTGGGGAGAAAATATGTATTAGCCAGACATGAACTGTAGTCACGTAATAAACTCCCATAAAAATCGCAGAAAACAGCAGCCCTCCACCCCTCTCAAGACACTTCAGGGAGTAATACTGAATGCTGGTTTGTGAGGTCAAAATATCACGATGAAATGTTTTTAAGAACAGAAACAAAGTCATGAAAATTGATGAGCTAAAATAACATAATATTCCCAAAACCAAGGAGTAAACTCCTAACCCTTTTACCTTCAAATGGCGCAGTCCCCTCAAGACATGCTACAATGTGTAGGAAATAGAATTATTTGCCCAATTTATACAAACTCACTGAATCAATGAAAGCCCATGATAATGGTAATACTTTTGAGATAATATAATTCTGCTATGTTCCTCCAAAGGGCAGATTTGTCCCCAGGCTAGGTATATGCCAGGTGGATGCTGGCATCTTATGGAATGGCCAGGGCTGGCAGCACCATTGTTCAGGCTCTCACTCTCTGAGCTAAGGGCAAGCTTTCATAGCCATTTTGTCAAGTCATATTGGCAGGGAAGAAATATCACAAGCAATCTAATCCACACATGAATTACTTTTTAAGTAATACAAGCAAATTAATAAAATAATAAAGGTTGTCTCTTCTGGAATAAAAGACAAAGAGAAAAATCGCCTAAATGTATTGAGTGCATTATTAATTATCTATAGGCCAAGTACCTGAGTTTCATCTGCCCTAGTTAGGGCTCTCAAAGAGTGAATTTCCCCCTCTGGGAATGAACTTACACTGAGTAATGATGCAACTGCCCCAGACAGCAGATCTAATTCCCCTGGATTGCTAATAACACCCCAGATGACCAGACTGGGGTGGTATTTCGAGCCACTCAGTCCCATTTAGGCTCATTTGCTGACTCACACCCTCATTCCCGAGAGGTGACTGCAAGATGTGCCATCCATCACCCAGCACTCCCATCCCCTGCCTTTCCCAGGTGGATGCAGAGTCCTGCTCCCTCGTGCCCAAGGGCCCAGCGGGCAGTGAGGGCCCAGCTCGGAGGGGACAGGGGCTGGCCACACACCCGAGAGCTGTGCCACAGTTATCCAGCTCTTGGAAAGCCTCATTAGGGATGGGGCTGCCTGACAAGCTGCCTTCCCCAACCACAAGTGCTACTCCAGCACAAGTCTCTGGTGAGGTGAGCAGTCCCCAATGCACAACCAGCCTGGGTTACCGGGATCCTGCCCAGTATCCATGTTATAATTTCCATGTTTTCAGGCTTCCCAAAATTTTTATGAGGATGTGTGCACACTGTGAACTTTAACTCTCCTGGAATAAACTGGGGACAAGAGAAGGAGAAAAATATGGAGGATATTTGGTGCTTATGAAGGAAATAAAGAGTTTCCCATACTCAGCTTCCCACTTCTCACATGTACTCACCAAAGAAGAGCCCAGAGAGGCAGAAATCCTCCTTGGAAGCATCCTCAGATGCATCAGAGTAACACAGGAGCTTCATACCCCAACCCACATGCATGACTCACAAGCCTTCCCCCACTATGCTGTATCATGAAATGTTCTGCCACTACAGACCTCACTGGGCCTTTTCCCCCATTTGGCAGAAGTTCCCATGTGTTCATCTTCCAAACAAGCCACCCACACGGATAGGGGATCCCTCCAGGACAGAAGCTGTCGGAGATGGTTGGCTTGGCTTGCCTGCATGCATCCCCAGGGAGCAGCGAGAGCCCTGTCAGAGAGTTTGGAGGAGGTCAGGAGCCAAGGACAGAGAGGGTTTATGTGGAAGAGGCTGATGGAGAAGAAGCAGTCACTTTGGGCTCAAACTAGAGGGTATGCTAAGAAATTAGTTTCTTGATGTACTTGCAGGGCACGTTCACACATTCCCTCAGAGACCACACACTAACCAGTACTAGACATCAGCCTGGGCGTGCATGGAAAAGAGCCAGCGGCCACAATAGTTCCAGTAGGTTTCACAGACATCTCAGGAGAGGTGGTGACAGCAATTCTGCTGACAGCCTGTCTAAAGGCCATTGCAAAGGCACTGCATAATGCACATACCCTGCTTGACCTAAGATTTTTATGCAGACCTTGTCCATGAGACCTGAAAACTGGATTGTAGATGAAAGTCAAAGGATTTAACAACGGAAGAGTTTCCTGCAATGCCCAAGTCTGCTCCTTTAGGTCCTCTAAGCAGGAACTAGTGGTAAATGCACCAGGCTGAGTGTGGCAGCTTGCATTTGGACCCTGTTTTCTGTCTCCTGCTGTGTGTGTCTCCAGGTACAACCTCTCCTGCTCCCCAGCCCAGGTCACCATCCTTTCCTGGCCAGCCCTACCAGACCATAAACCATCGTCCTGCCCCACAGCAATAGTGCTTTCTCAGTGCAATGTATCCCTGGCAGCACAGTCAACCAGCTTATTTACACCAATCTAATTTATTTTATTTGCCAAAAATATTGGCTGTTATTTTTATCTCCGATACTTTCTAACCCAGGTGACATAAACAGACTGAGATGATGACTGAGATTTTAGCTGAGTACAAGATTTAAACAAAAATTTAAAGCAGCTGCTCTGGAAAGAGCTGTAAGCCCCAGTGCTGTTGCTTTCATGTGGGTCTGAGTGGGCTCTGTGACACTGGGAGGCTCATGCTGGAGCATGTGTGATACCATTAAAGGATGGGAGGACACAGCAACAAATGGACTTTCAGCAGAACAAAAGCCATGAATGTTGACTCTAGCTGGTGACCATGTGTTTTGTCTTAAACATGTAAGAACTGAAGAATGACCCAGATTACTACAAGTATCATTATTTTTTGTTTTGTTATTGTTTACCATTCTGGTTTTGGGAATTGTTGCTTTTTTTTCCCCCCCAGATGTTGGCATGAGTAGATAGCAATATCATGGTCTTACACATTTAATACCATTTTGTGGATGCTGTGTTTCATGTACATTATTTACTTCTAGCACAAAGAATATATTAATTATTCAATAGGGCAAGAACCGAGTGTGAAAATGACTCTGGTAATCCTGAATAATAGATTGATCTGTATTTATACATGTTTTGCTCTTAGAAGTTGCACTTTTAAGACTTTCTCTCAGTGAGTTGTTCATCAATATAATCCTGATTTGTGCCAGTAATCAACCATCAGCACAGGGGTACACTCTGCTGTTATAAGGCATCTAGTCTTCAGCTCTGTGGTCCTGTTCTCCTTGCTCCAACATCACAGACTAGCCTCTTTCAAAAATACATATCTATATGTGACACCTAGGCAGTAGCCATGGCCATTCACAACTTGGTCACTAAAGTTATTTACCTCCTTGCTGTGGGCAGGGCAGCACTGCAGCTCGTGCTTCATGCCAGCTGCTGGGAGGGGGGCTGGTGTCATCACTCTCTGCTCAGAAGATACAGGGACACTCCAAGACATGCCAGAGTCCTGCCAGCACTGTGGTAGGTGGAGCCTACTCAAGAGCACAGGAAGCTGGCTGGTGGAAAATTGGCAGAGGGGGGAGATGGGAGGTGTTTTCTCTGGGAGATGCAAGCTACTGGCAGTCAGTCGTGTCTTGCCCCTGTATAAGGCAGAGGTTCTCTAGTTCCTTCTGAGTTTGTCATTTCCCCATGTGGTGCTTCCCTCATGCCTATGAATGCCCTCAGCACTTGTCAAGCCATGCCTGAAGTACCATGTTCACTTCTGTCCTGATAATACAAGAAAGACACAGAAAGAGGGTCCCAAGGAAGGCTATGAAGATGAGCAAAGAACTGGAGAACCTGCCCTTTGAGGAATGACTGAAGGAGTTATGTTTTTAAGCCTCAGGGAAGAGAAGGCTCAGTGTGGACCTCATTAAGTATTGTAGTACTTAAAGGGTAGCAACAAAGAGGATGGATGTCCCCTTGTCTTCACAAGGCAGCTTGTGGAGTAGACAAATGGCAACAGGTAAAAGTTGCACCAGGAGAGGTTTTATCTCAATATAAGAAAGAAATTTTTTTACAGTGAGAACTCTCATTCACTGGAATAACCCCCTCCCCAAGATGTGGTAAAGTCCCTGTTGTCAGAGGTTTTCAAGATGCAGTTGGTTAGGATGCTAGTAATGTCATCTAGGCTCCTTCTCCCACAGAAGCTGGACCAGATGATCTCTTGAGGCGCCTGCAAACCTGGGCAGTTCTATGACTCTGTGGTTATCACCTTGTATGAAAACAGTTTTTCCAGTCAGAGTTCTGCTCTCCTAATGATGGCATCATAGACATGTACATCCATCTCCTGTTTCAACTCTGAGTATAACCGTCTCCCAGTTATGCGTGTACTTCCTCACTAATGGCAAATGTTAAGGGAGCATTGGCCACGTGATAAGCAGCTATCTTCCTCTGAGATTGTAGGTCTGGAAGGGCCATGGAGAATCTAGCTTAGGAGTCCTTAAGAGCAGGCATCTTTCAAACCCATGAAACCACAGACTTTTATACTTCAGGCACTTGATAGAGCTAAAAGTAATTGCTTCAGTGCTGAAAAACAAAATTGTTCTCTAGGGATGATAGTGTTCTTTAGTTAAAATCACAGGAAAATAAATAACTTACTTTTCTAAGAGAAAGCCAAAAATGTCATTTAGAGCAGAGCAATCATTCTTAAAAGGCAGCACTTGTCTGACACGACTACAGAAACAGCACTCTTCTCAGGAAGGAGCTTCTGTGGTTATTATTGTAATTTGTGCAGGTCCAGCTGCCTTGCCAGCAGCATGTGGAGCAGCTTTAATCACCATTTTAAACTAATGTGGCAGATATTTATGGTAAAAACAGTGGTGTCAGCTGTGTCAGATGCTGTAAAAAAAACCTCAAAACAATCAGCTGTCAGATTGATTAAAAAACCCCACATTTTCCTCTGAAAGAGCCAAGGTAATTTAAGAAAAAAGAATTATAAAGAGCAAAATTAATTTAATCAAACGATTTCAATGATAAATTGAACCTGGAAAAGCCTCCTGGGGTTACAAAGAACATGTTTATATTGTCAGGTGTGTCAAAAGGAAGATTAGACGGAGATATTTTACTGACAGGGGAGAAGAAGGGAAAATTGTTTCTCTCAGTTCTCTGGTGTCAGAGCATCCCAGAAGTGCCATATCCCACCCAACACAGCCAAGTGATGTCCCCTGACTGCTTTCTGCCCTCCTCAGACCTGCACCAATGAGAACACTTGATTCCACAGAAATAGTCAGAAACAGTAAGAAGTCACCTAATGACTTACTCTTCTGAGCCTGCTCCTGAAACAACAGCTTGGGGTGCAATTGTGGGTCATGGTCTGGCACTGCCTGTCCTGTTGTGGGGTCACACAACAGGGCCAGCCTGTGGCTGTGCTTTGCTGTGGTATTGTATCACCCCTCCTCTCACTGCCTTGGTGATGGTGGGGTAGGACCACACCTCTGGGCTGATGCTGGGCCAGAACAGCAAGTTTCTAAGGGGCACAAATCCAGAGAGTGCACCTCTGTGAGGAAATACATCCTGTTCCTCTGTGCTTGCTGTGCACAGGTAAGGCTAATGTTCATCAGGTAAAGGCAGGACTAAACCAGTTTGGCTTACATGCCATATGCAGTCATAATCCACGCTAAAGAGTAAGCACATTAGAAGGGACATGTATGAAAATGATCAGACAGCCCTGTGTATTAATCATAAATTTGAGAGAAAAAAAACCCCTAAACTCATCTCCTTGGTTGTTTCTGTATTTTTAATGGGAAAATTAATATGGGGAAACAGAAAAATGAAACAAGCTGATCACTCAGTGCCATGCATTAAATGCTATCATTCAAGAGTGTTGTACACAGAAGACAGCAAATATCGTAGATATGTCAGGGATGATTCAATGTTACTGAAATAACTTGAGAACATAAGCTCTCCTTTCCACTGTCAGAATAGCTAGACGTGTTTGATTTAGTTCATTCTGCTGTGCCGTGTTGCTCTGCTTTTTCTGCTAACTCCACAATTCAACCTTACAATTGGGAATTCAGATAACACAGCCCTTCACTTCTGATCTTAGTTGAATACCAATGCCATAATTTTATGCTTCCTTGCTTTCTCTACTCCCTGACCTTTCATGTTTCTTGAGGGACATCTCATTTCCTCTAGCTTTCAAACACCTTAACACACTTATTTCTTTATATTGGTGATACAATTAAGTACACATCCTTAATTGAGTTACAAGCAAATACATAGAATAATAACAGGGTGTTTATCTTTGTCAACCCTAGACAGGTAATTAAAAAGTCTCCTTCACACTCTCCTAGGCAAACAGAACCCTTTAAACTGATATGTCGCCTTTACATAATGTCAATAGACTGTCTTCTCCTCTCCTCTGTTTAGATGGCCTTGTGTATTCAATAGAAAATGCAAATTTGCCTTACTCAAAACTCAGCTGGAAATAAACCTAACACTCCTATTAGTCTAGTTCCTCTGGTTCAGAGTACACTGAATTAGAATAAAAAGTTACTTCATTCTAGAGCTGACAGAGCACAATCTCAGAGGTCACACCTTGGAAAGTCTGTTCAGATTTTCATCCTGATATGTGCTTGGATTTAACATATATATCAGCTAGGCAGACCAGCAGATTTTCATCCATGGTAAACTGATGTAGCCCTATTAAAGGTCAAAGGAGATGATTTCCATCAGCTGAGGACATAGCTGACCTGCCATTCATATCTTGTCCCTTTGCCCTTCACAAGAGGAGGAAACCCTCTGGCATTCAGCAAGGTACTGACAGCCAAAGGCTCTGTTGAGGAACAGCTGCATTTCCAAACATTTATGTATGGCTGTTGAAGAGGAATGGTCACATGCCAAAAGCTCAAAGCACAGTCAGTTTGGATTTTGTAATCAACATGCCACTGGCTGAGACTTGGGCTCAGCCAGTAACCTGACCTGAGATACATCAACTTGCAGAGGTCTGGCTTCAGCTTGTAGTTTGTCCTGCTGTGTATTATTCCTCTACTGTTCCCCCACAGGGATTGGTACTTCTCCTGCTACCTTTTCAGTAGATTTATGTTCTGTCTTATCATTTTCCATCCAGGCCCCAGGGACGGTAATGCTCCTGAATTAAAAGATGCCTGCAGAAACACAGACTACACAGCCCTTTTGGCCACAGGAACAGCCGTTTTCTGGCCTGTGGCATCTGATGAAAGCCAGTTACAAGCATTAGGATGGATGCACTTCAATCCAGTGTTGTGTGGATTATGGATCCTGTTGTAAACAAGCCAGCTCATAGTAAGAAATGCAAGGAACACTTGCCCTGAAATCACTCCACCCTATTTTCTGCAAAATTGCTCTTACACATATATCATTGCTCTGCTATAGAGAAGAAAATATGTAGAGCATAAATATTGACATTCATATTGTTCATACTTTTACATGCTAAAGAAATCATTATTTTTTAAAGGCTTTCAATAAAGATGGCTGTTGGAAAGTTAAGAGAGGGAACAAACACCTTAGCAGTGCCTCACAGGAGTTCTGTTTCCTTGGAGATATGTTTTAATGTAGAAATAAATAAGAAAAGCTCACAGTTCACAGCAATGTGCTTCTTTTACCTAGTCTTTTTAGGCAGAAAAGAAGTATGAACATGACAGTGCCTTACCCCAGTGATGATGTTCCATAGCCTCATATGTGTGATATTTGGTTTTTAAATACTCCTTTGGGGAACATGCGCTTATTTGCAATTGAACTGTACATAACAAATAATAATTTCCAATTGTTATTGTTATTTATTATACATCAATATTTCTCCTTTATAAAAAGAGTTTTAGAGAATTTTCAAATGCTCAGATAGAAAAACACTCACAAAGCCACAAACCCAGAGCTGATCAGTATGTCTTGGATATACCTTAAGGCAAAAAACCCTTGGGTGCCCAAAGACATGTCCAGATGTCAAACATCTTTTCTCAGAGATGTACAGGTAAGTGAGTGCCTCATTTTGGATGTATGTCTGCATCACAAAATGAAACAGAAAAGTTCTAGAAAAGAAACAACACAGAGAAGAGCTTGATAGCCTGTGTGCCAGAGCACCAGGCAGCCAGACTGAGGGAGTGCAAAGGTGGAGAAAAGGAGACCAAAGCAACAGAGAGCAGTATTATCAGGCCAGTAACAGAGGTACTGTACTTTAACTCCAGAAAGGGCCAGTAAAATGAAGTAATGGAAATAGTGAAAAGTCAGGAGGGCAATGAGGAAGAGGAAAAGCTGGGGGACACCAGGAGTGCTCAGAAATAGTGCTGTGGCCATAAAAGGAGCAAACAGGGTTGAGTCTGAGAGCCAAGAACTGGCAGGAAAAGAAAAACCACACCAGATCTAGTCAGGTTTGCTCCTACCTCCCATACACCACGTGGCACTGACTGAAAATGACAGATCATCTAGTCTGTCCTTGCAGGTTCTCTGCCTAACAGATATGGCAGCTGATTTTCTCTATTTATGACATTTGTCCACACTTGCTTAGGGCAGGGCAAAGTGAGAACTACCTGAGATGTGGTGGAAACAAATATTTAAGCCATCTTTAATAGAATGCCTAAGACACTTGCAACACAGGCAAATTTAGCTGAGTTGAGAAAGTTGGTATATGAACAAGGGTCCCAGATGCTAAAATTTATGATTGTACTTTTCCCCTGCTTGACCAGTTTCTGTCTCTTTTTGAGGAAGACATTGCTCAAATTGTTCAGTTCTTTGAGACAAAAAGCAACTACATAGCATCTATCATTGTTTAATCACATTGAATCCTGTAAAGAAAATTAAAAGTAGAAATCACTGGTGTGAAGTGACATGCAATTTGAACTGAAATACGTTACTGCAAATCTCATCTGTAGGGAGTCATAGGAAATGGAGTTGCCAGACTACCTTAAAAATGACTGCTGTGTTTTGAAATGTGGCGTTATTTTCCAGAGAACTAATTTTCAGTAGAGGGAGCTGCAGGATCAGGTCAGACTTAAATCTCTGACTAGCAGTCACTGCAGATAAGGTAGATTTAAAAGTATTTATGTTAACATGCAGGATTATGAAACAGTACCAGAGGGTTTATTATCGTAAAATTATTTAAACTTTAGAACTCTCCACCGTGTCTTAGGGTGTGTTAAAACTAGTGACATATATAACTGCATGTAATGGCATTGTTCGATGTTTTACTGAAAAATAATCTTCTCTTTTCCTGGATTATAAACACTGATTTGTAATACAAAGACTTCCAAAGCAAAATAAAGCTATGTTTCTTCCCTTATTGAAAGATAGTGGCAATATTTCCGATATGGTAACTGAAGACTGCAGGTTCAGAGATTCAATCAGTGCACATGGGAGAGCAATAGGCAAAGTTCTCTGTGCTGTCTCCATCCATATTTGTATGCAAAATAATCTGCTTCTACCCAAAGGCAAAACTTGAGTGTGTACAATTTTCTGTGGATGTGTCATTTTCAAGGGTTATCCTTTAGACTCAGCACATGCTTTTTCCTCTGACACGTCTGCCTACCAAGGCAGGCCAGCCAGTGACATCTGAGCACTGTGCTGTTCACAGATGTTTAGCATTGCTGAGGCTAGCCAGCCTTCTCTGTGCTGACACCACTGTGTCAGCAGTGTCAGCCAAGATGGAGAAACAAGATCTTGACAGGTTCTTGAACAGAGAAAAAAGAGGTTGCAGCAAAATATTTGATGCTATTTACAAGTCTCGGACTACATCCAAGAATGCAAGCATGTGTTGCAGTGGACCTGCATGAAGAGGTGTTGAAAATAAAAACACTTTGTCACAATTATTTTATCATGTCAAATTGCTCCCAAATATTCAGTCAAAAATATGCTGTACCACAGGAACGGCAGCACTAGGGCTGCTCTTCCATCACTCACTTCACTGCACCAGTTCTCTTCATGACACATCCATGTCACCTGGCATGTGACACAAACCCAAATGACAAGGCTGTGCTCTTCCACCTGAATTCTTATGCACCACATAGGCCCTGCTGCCCTGTATAAAGGGTCATGGTGCAGCCACCTTCCAGTGTCAGTATTCTTCCTGCTCATTAGGAGGTTTTAACAGGCTGGGAGTCACAGAATCACAGAATATGCTGGGTTGGAAAAGACTCACAAGGATCATCAAGTCCAACTCCTTGCCCTGCACAGCACCATCCCCAGGAGACATGTCCTGTGCCCAAGAGCATTGTCCAAATGCTTCTAGAACTCTGTCAGGCTGGTGCTGGTACCACTGCCCTGGGGAGCCTGTTCCACTGCCCAAACACCCTCTGGGGGAAAAACCTCTTTCTAACATTCAACCTAAACCTCCCTTGACATAACTTTAGGCCACTCCCTCAGATAGTGTTGCCACAGAGATCAGTGCCTGTCCCTCCTCTTCCCTTCATGAGGAAGTTGTAACTGCAGTGAGGTCTTCCCTCAGTCTCCTCCAGGCTGAACAGACCAAGTGACCTCAGCCACTCTGTACACTCCTTGAGGCTTCCCCTCAAGGCCTAGTTGTCTGTGAGAAGAGAAAGGCAAATTAGCAAACAGGAGCTTGGAGAGAGTTTTGGGTAGGTAGAAAAGCCACCATGAAGTGGATGCTGTGCCCCAGAGCATCTCAGAAGCCATGATGTCCAAGCCATTATTAAAACAATGGCTTGAGTAACTTGCTGGAGGCCACCACTCATGAGATCAGGCTTACATTATCTTAGTGATCTGGGACTTGCATCAGGATCTTTCAGCCTTTCTAGTACAACGTAAGCACCTACAAGCTCTTGATTTTTAGATCAAGACCTGACTTGCCAGTGCACTGGCTTCCAGGCCTCATTGCTTTCAGTGAGCTGGCTGTGCTCAGCCCCTGCTGCTCTGTTGCACTGCAGTCCACGGTCAGCAAGTCCATTGCAGACATTGTTAACACCACCTCTGCCCGCTCCTCTGTTTTGTACAAGCTGTTCTGTCTGCTCCCTGTTGGTTGCTGCTCCCAGTGTCACATCTGCACTCTAGAGGCAGAGCATGGCTTGTGTCAGAGTCATCCTAACACGGGGTCCTTTGTCAGGCATGCTCCACACTGGTGCTCCTGAGGGTCACAGGTCACCCCTGCTCACCCAAACCAGCTGCCCAGCCATGGAGATACCCACCTCGTCCACCCGGTACAGAGACGGGTTTCCCAGCACACATTGCAACGTGTATGAAAGACAACAACTGCACAGGCATCAACAATATACACTCTTCTGCTAAAATGTCTGAGGGCCCAGCTCAAAGATAATGGCCACTTCATTTCCTGATGGATGTCAGCTGATTACACCTTCACATGGCCCACAGCCTGTTGGTACTGTCTAAGGCATCAGTTGATGTCAGTAGAAAGGGCACAGCAGGGGTCATTATGACCCAATGTGAGTTGCCCAATCTTTCTGAATATAGCAGAGAAGCATTCCCAACTGAGTGGCTTCAGGAAAAACACTAAAACCACAGTAACTGTAGTTAGTTCCACTGATATTTTGCATTAAGAGCATAGGAAGGCATTTTCCACTCCACAGGAAGCTCTGGCTGTCATTACTGCGGGCTGTATGTGGTGTCCAGGAACAGAAGAGAATTCAAATTTGTGCTATTAAATGGGAATAATATTCACTCCCTTAGCCACTGCCCATGCCAAGTGGAGAACAGAGTTCTGGTATCTCAGTAGCTTTGATGGAAGAAATAAACCAGAACTTCTGGTAGAAACCAATGCTAGCAGCCATAGTCTCCCACTCCCCTTCCATGTGCAGTGTGCAAGGTGTGAGGTACATTGTGTTGGGTTACTTCAGTAAGGGCAGTGTGAATCAACAACCCTTCCATGGCCTTCTTTTTCCTCTGTTTTAGCTCCAGTAAAAACACTGAACAGAGTCACCTTTGCTAATAAATTCCTACTGTGTTTTCTAATAGCAGTGTTTTATCCCAAACCAGTGAAATTTCCTCCAACAAATGAAGGCAGGGCAGACAATGCCTGCAATGGCCTTGCCTAAAGCAATGGCCCTCAGTCCCAAACCTGAGCCATTGACACAGGTATGGTGCAATGCTTTATTTACTGGGTGGGTGAGTTTGGACTGCTGAGTCTGCACAGCCAGTGATATTTGGATATTCCTGCTCACTGCATTCCTCTTCTGCACTGGTCTATCCATTGGTGCTGGGTGTTCCCACCACAAAAGCTTTAGGATGGACTCCCTGAGTACAGAAAGCAGCAACCTTGTGCTCCTTCCCCACCTCACCTTCTTCCACTGAGTCTGTAAACTCTTTTATGCAGCAAAAAATACAAATTCTTCTGTTGGCTCACAGCTTTGTCTGCACACAGAGAACAAATAGTACTTATCTGCTGTTCTGGTGAAAGAATACGCCTATGTTTACTCTTTCCCAACCCTACTACCAATGTGTTGAGGATTTTCTGAAAGTCTTTACTAGAAAATTGCAACCACAGCAACACCCAGGTGTTCAGGTTTTACCTGTTTTCCATAGAAAATTCAAACACTGTGAGGCACAATGGAAATGGAAGGCTCCAACTATCTGAGAGCTACTTATTGGGTCATTCTCTGATCTAGGGGCAGGGCAGCATCTACCAGCAGAATAATCCTCAGAGTAATTATCTGATAGGTATTTCTGAAGGGAAATAACTACCTTAAATGCATCCATCAGAGCTTTAAGCAGCATTCTGGGAAAACATAGTATCTAGGTACTAAAAAGTATCTGATTTGATTGAACACTTTATGCGGCTACTCATTCTAGAGCAACCCTGCCAGTACCAGCTCTCTTCTGTGGAGCCCCTTCTTTGGTGGTAAACAAAAATCAGTTTCAAGGGGTTTTTCTTATCAAGCGGTACTTGAATATTGTGGGAGTTTTCCCTCTCTGTCTGAATAGAAATACTGTCTAGGCAAAGAACAGGAGACTGAGAGGCAAATAGTCCAGGGAGTGAATTCCCCAAAGGCAGCAAGCTGCTCTCTGTGCCCATATGTAAATACAGCAAGGGAGATTCAGCTGAGTGACCAAGAGTTTCTAACTAAAAATCTTTAAGAAATTTGATAGCTAATCTGCTTTGCTGCATATCCATCACTGAAAGCTCAGAAGAACAGATTACACATTCTAGGAACTGCACAGGTGTATCTGTAGGGGAGCATTTTCTGTGGGGACTTCCCCTGATGTTACAAGGTTTATAGGGCAGACCCTTAGCTGGGGTGAGTTGCTATCCCACTACCTTGACCTCAGCAGCAATGAAATATTAACCTAGCACTTCTTGTTGCCAGTCTCCCCTTTCCTAAAAGGCAACTGCTAAATATTACCAGAAAAAAACAATATTTGGGACATTAAATTGAAGAGTAACTTCAGAATGTTTCACATTGCTACAGGAAACCATGAAGCTGCTTTTACAATTCTCCTTTAACAGCTCTTCTAGTTTTGCTGCTGTTATGGTAAAGTTTGTGAGTGGAAATACAGAGGGTGACACAGCGTTTTTTAAGAAATACGTCTTCATAACAGTGATGAAGTTTTATTCTCTGTACAAGTTGTAAATAGTCAAACTTCTAGCAATCTACTCAAACCTTTAGTGCCAGCTTTACTGTGCAGTTGCTGTACACATACCTAGGCAAAGCTTTCCAGCAAAATAAATGGGAAAAAAAAATCTGTATTTTGTTTTCTTATTTCTTCTTTTATTTTTCTTCTTTTTAATATTTGTTTTGCAGTTGTACCCTTTCATCCATTCCAGAATTTGGTTTTTATGGATTTTTAAATTTGTATCACTTCTGTTATTCGTTCAGTGTTTTTCCTTTATAAATAATTATTTTTCCTCTTCTATTTTTTCTGTCCTACACTAGTGAAATGTTGAAAAAAAAAGATTAGAACCTATTAATTTTATTTATTGCTGGAGGATTTCTATTAAATAAGCCAGAAAATTGCACCTTAGGTGAAACAGCTACCAACAAGAGCAAATCATCCTTTCAGACATGAAAGAGTCTCAAGGAAGTCAACATTTTTTGAAGACAACCTCATTGGCAATTTTGGTAGGTACATATTACCTAATAATGATACATATTATTATTTCTCAACACCAGGAAATTGAATAAAAAATAGTTAATCTTCTCATTGCAGAATATTTGAAAGGCATGACTGAAGAATAAATATCCCACCCCCTTTAATTATTTGGACTAGTCATGTACTAATTAAAAACATGCATAAGCCTTTGCAAGATGTAGATCATGTACATGAAAGTGGGTAAGACAGAAGTCTGGGAAGACTGTTGCTTCATTATGGACAGAACTCATTTACTGAAACTTAAACACCAGTTAGAATCCATTAAATTACTTAACTCTCCTGCTGAAAAGTTCAAATAAGAACGATGTCACTAATGAGAATAAAAATGATGAATTCCTATTACTCATTTACTTCACAGGGATTAAGGCAAGAGTTCTAGGGAGATGAATTCTGTGTTCAGTTCTGGGTTCCTCATTAGAAGAAGTGCTGGATTGTGGCCAGAGAACAGCAATGTAGCTGGGGATATGTCTGGAGCACAAGTCAAGTGAGGAGCTGCTGAGGGAGCTGGGGGTGTTTATTCTGCAGAGAAGGAGGCTCAGAGGAGGCCTTACTACACTCTACAACTGCCAGAAAAGAGCTTGTAGCCAGGTGGGGGTCTCCTTTTCTGTGTAAAAGCAATAGAACAAGAGGAAATAGAGGAAATGGCCTCAAGTGGAGGCCAATACGAGCTTTAGACTCAAGTAGATCTTTAAAGTCCCTTCCAATCAAGTTCCTATGAAGCTGTGTCAGGGGAAGTTTAGATTCAGTATCAGGAAAAACCTTTTCATGGAAGGAATTGTCAAGTATTGGAACAGGCTGTCCAGGGAAGTTGGCTGAGACAGCAGCCCTGGAGGTATTTAGAAGATGTGTACATGTGGCCCTTAGGGACATGGTTTAGCGGTGGACTTGGCCATGCTGGTTCAAGGGTTGGGCTTTATGGCATTAAAGGTCTTTTTCAACTATTTCCAACCGAAATAGTTCTAAAATTCTAATACTTGAATTGCAAGACACATGTTCAGAGAAATTTCTGGTTCTAGACCCATCCCTCAGGATGGGGTATAAAATTATTGAAAAGCTCAGGGGTCAAGCAAAGGACAGGGAGGCCCCTCAGTAATTAGTTAGGGGCAAAACAAAGTCATCTTGGGGAAAATCAATTTATTGCCAATTAATAACAAGAGTAAGACAGAAATAAACCCAAACCTAAATGCACCACCTCCTCTCCTCCCTCTCTGCCTCATTCCTATGCTCACCTTCACTTCTGACTCTTCCACCTCATTCCCCCTGCCTTGAGAAGGAGAAGTGGGGGTTCTACTGAGTTCAACACTCTCTCTCTCTCTTACTTCTTCCTCCTTCCTGAGAAGGAAACTGTCACCCACGGGCCACAGTTCCCGCCAAAAATACCTGCTCACGTATACACGCTCCTCTCCCTGGCTGCAAACCCTGCCAGGAAACTTGCTCCAGCATGGGGTCTCCATGGGTTGCAGCTTCCCTGGGGGCACATCCACCTGCTCCACGGGCTGCAGGGCAATCTCATAGCACCTCCTCCCCCTTCTTCACTGACCTTAAGTGTCTGCAGGATGTTTATTTTCCACTCACCCCTTTCACAGCTGTTGAGCAGTACTTTTTACCCTTTCTTATTTATCACTGAAGTTGTTAGCAATGCCATCCTCTGAGCTCAGCTTTGGCCAGTGGCAGGTCCATCTTGGAGCTGGCTGAGGAAATTGTCTGACATGGGAGCATCCTCTGCTGCCTTCATCCAGAATTCACCCTTGCTGCCCCCCAACTACCAAAACCTTGCCACACAAAAACAATACACTTCAAATCAGAAGTGTCTACAGTGCTGAAAAACATGTTCTTCCATGCCCATTGTTTATCCACGATGAACACATTTTACTTATTAGAATATGTACTTCATCTGTAGCAATTATTGCAACAAAATCCTAGGCCCCTCATGTATTTATCACATACTATTTATAGTATAATACATATTTCACACTTCTTAGAACAGCAGTTTCTTTCCACTTCCATATTGATAACTGTGAATACCTGCATTATAGTAAGTTTCATATCTACTTTACCTTTGTAGAATTGCTTAGTATTAGCCTAAGTCCAGGTTCACTAGTTGCTTTCCTTCACTCTATTTGTTCACACTCACACTTGCCACAAAGTTGTCATCAACCCAATTGGAAGGTTATGAATTGCTTCACCTCATTTGATCTGCTCACAGTGGTTACACTAAGCATACTCCTGCCTGATTTCTGTCAAAGTGAGTTTTTTTTTTCAAATCAAGTTGTGAAAAGAAGAAAACCAATGTAATGTTGTACAATGCAGTTTTATTTTTTTAATGAAATGCCCTAGCATTATAAAACAGAACACGTTTTCTAATCTTGAAGCCAGCAAGATTGGGAAAAAAGAAAAATTAAAGCTGGTTTTCCTATATATAATTTCCATACTAAGATTACATTCGGAGAAAAAAAATCACTAGAATTAAAATGTAAGCAGGCACTACTTACACAGCTCTCTTAAAAATAAACTGGACATGTCATACAAATCACATATGGTGCTTTGCTAGTTTAATATGCTACAAATAGAATTCTTCAAATGCAACTATGCAGCTTTTCTATTACCTAAGACCTTTAAATTTTATTATGTTGCAATACCTTTATTATTTACTTCACACTTCTTTACCATACTATACAATGATCTTTTCTGGTGGCTTTTTCTCAAAAAGGAGACCTTCACTGTGGCTTTCTTTGGAAACACCAAGCACTCAGTTGCAGATACTCAAATATTCAAGCATTTCAATATACATTCACTATGAGATTAAGTCTCCATTTTTCAAGTAGGGGTCTCATGATTTGCTAGCAAACTAATGGAAAGAGCTGGTTAGTATTTATTCCAGTTCTCATTGATGAGAATGTGCTTTGGATAGCTGCAATGCCTCAAACTCACTGTTGGTAAGCTGAGTGTGCACCATTACCTCCTGCACAAGAATTATTGTAACTTGGAAGTCTGGGTACTTTCACAATATTCACGGATTAACCACAATAACCATAGGCATTCTTTAACAAATGACACTTTCAAAAAATATTCACATTTGTAGAACTGCATAATTTCATTTTCAATGGGACGTTAGTTCAAAAGAACTATTTCACTTATTAAACATGGCTTTAAAATACAGTATATGTAACACCTGTGTTACAAGTGTCAGAAAAACACTGGATGAATCAACATTTCAACTCACTGTATTAATAAGGAAAGCAAAGAGCAGTAGTTTTGGAAAAGTATTCAAGTATTTTCCTGAAATACTATATAACAAAACAAAGATCCTAAACTTTGTATGATTGTACTTGAGGCAAATATAATTTGCAAGTGCTTTTTGTCATATAGAGCAATATGAATAATACTTTGTAGCAAAGATATAGAACACAATTTTGATAACACACAAAACTGGAACGTAAGTAACTTCGATAG
Source organism: Cyanoderma ruficeps (assembly GCA_008694505.1). Taxonomy (NCBI): domain Eukaryota; kingdom Metazoa; phylum Chordata; class Aves; order Passeriformes; family Timaliidae; genus Cyanoderma; species Cyanoderma ruficeps. The sequence continues at coordinate 12,024,281 of VZDJ01000623.1, forward strand.
AAAAAAATAACCTGCCATTTATAACAATATTCAAGTGCTTCAGTAACGAAATGGCCAATCATCATGGCTTACATTGACCACATTTATGAGACACATAAAACTAACACAAGCTGGATGACAGAAGTACCAATAAATATACATTAATAGAGACTCATCAGATGTTTGGATGCAAAAAAACCCTCAGATAAAGTCAGTTTTAGAGAGAACTTTGAACTTAAAGAAACACTTAAAAAAAGATAGAATTGAACATGGGCTAACTTCTGTTCTCAAACAGGAATAAATCTGTACCAGAAGAGCAAAATTTAGCCCCAACCCTGGACACAAAACATGTATGTGCCATAATACACAAACCTATATACAACTTAAATAATCACTCCATAGCTCTATATGACAGTCTAATGTTTTTTGTTATAAAAACAAATCAGCACAGTGAATTCATGATTTGTCAGACGTCAGTTTCTTCCCTTGGCTTCACAAAGCAAATTCTTTTGTTTCATATTTAGTTAAATTATTTTAAGGATTTGCAATCATCAAATCGTATTTCTAAACTTAACAATTCAACACCTTATTTTGCAAAGACATTTTAACATACGGAGTAGAATGTCCAAAGAATTGTGTACTGAAGAGGGAAGCTTTTAATATATTAATATCAGATATTTTTAAAAATCAAAACTTGCTGGTGTTTGAGAGCTTATTTATATTTTCCTTTCCTGTGCCTTCCTGATATTATACAAGTACTCCTGCAATTTGCTTGCAAGACTTCTACAGTTGCACTGTGTGGTATTTGGTATCATCCAAACAGTCACAAAACCTTTTATAATCCCAAAAAGCACGATGAAAGGAAACCTTCAAAGACAGAATATATAGGATGAGGTGTGACTTGTATATAGTTGTGCTTTTATTTTTCAGATATCTGTACACTATTATTGTTATTACTTAAAGCCAGGAATGTGTGTTTGAATTGCATTGATAAGTTGCAAGGTATTGTCAGAATTACAAAATGAAAGATTTTAATTAAAAAAAAAAAAAGCAAATGACAACACCGTTGTCCAGCATTTAAGCCACATGCAACTATATAACACTCCCAGCAGAAAACGTCTTCTCAGACACTGAAAATGTCTTGATGCCAGTGGCAAGTTCAATGTTTCATAACATTTAAATATTATTGCAACACAACTACTAAATTAGCTCTCTAGAAAAGCACAGAGATTTATCAGTTATCATGAATACATAGATATAGGCCAATCTCATCTTTCTAACATAACAGATTTGTTTACTCTCAAGATACATTTTAATGATTACAATGTTTTTTAAAAAAAATGACACAATACAGTAAGATGTCTAAAATTATAAAGAAGCCATAAAAAAAAAACAAACTAGGAGTTTAAAATACTTGTCAATTTGACTAAAATGCATATTTACTCAATTTCCTTGAGCTTTTATTTTTTCTTCTCCCCATTGGAGGAACAATGTCTATAATAATTGTTCAATGCTACTCTGGCTGTGGGCAGCTTCATCTTTACAGTTTTCCTCAATTCCCCTTGCAAACAGTTTCATTAACTGGCAGTGAACCCTGAAAAATATAGAAATTAGTAAGAAATAAATGGACACCATATATTTAATTCTAATAATTTAATTCTAATAATCCATTAATTTCAAACAGCTCAACAAAGTTTCTTACACCTGGCTACAGAAACCATGCCCTCATTTTAGATACAATCCTCCCCTGCTCCGAGGGCTGGATGCTTTAATCGATCCTCTTTTACTCCCCTTGTCCACACAAGAAGTCCTATGGGCATTTAGATGAGCCAATCTTTTACAATATACAGCATTTATAGAACTCACCTTTGAACTGTTAAGTGATTATATTTTAATGCAAAATGCTTGTATGTAAGTGTTATGGGTTTGGTTCCCTTTGTTATAAAAACAACAAACAAAACAAGGAACCAAAACTAATCCAAACAAAAACAACAACAAACCAACAGAAAAAGAGAAAACCCCCCAAAAATAACCTTTCAAATTTCACAAACTTTCTTTTCTAACTTGATAATGTGCACAACTGCAAAATTCTTTCTCCATATGTGAAGACTGGATATAAGACTCTGTGCTGTGTGCAAAAAAGCACAAGGTATGGAACATACTCTATTTCTGTGAGACAAAGATGCTTACTTAAGCTAAACAGGAAAAGCTATTGCTCAGAGTAATGAGGCATCCCACACATTTAAAAAGAATCCTTCCAACACCATCTTCACTTTCAGCACTTTAAACACATAATACCAGTTCCTAAGAATTAAGTATGACTTCGAAGGTGGGGCCATCCATCTCACTCAGAGTGATCATTTACAACATACATGGTTGCAGTATTCTCTGGAAAGGATTCAAAATGGTAACAAAAATATTTAAGTCTATTATCAGAAGACTGAAATTTGCTATGCACAGGCATCTTTTAGGGATGTCTTTATAAGCATCTTTAAAATCAATGAGAAGGCTTATGTGTTCTGCTATATAGACAGAAAAATCAAAGTTTACCTCACTTCAATTGCTGAACTATCCAGAGTTTCTCCATCACAATTCCAGGTGCTATTGACAATATTACAGCAACAAGCTGGATGATCTCTGCAGAACTGGCCAAAACGTTTTTTTCCTATGTCCATTCCATTGCTTTCGTTGTCTTCTGAAAGTTTTGATGTAAATTGAAAACTCTTCACCCGATAAACGTCTACAAATGGAAAGTCAAACTACAAAAAAAAAAAAAAAAAANAAAAAAAAAAAAAAAAAGTAACCAAATCAGGCAGTTTTAAGTAAATACAGTTGATGTGTAAAGCAACTCAGCATGCATTTTGTACTCAAGGAAAGTCTGTCCACTCCAGTTTGTCCACTCCAGTTTTCTAGAGAAGTTTACCTAAGGTATAAAGTGATGTTTGTTTGTCAAAAACTGCACAAGTCAAAACCAATAAAGCCAAAATGAAACCTTCCTTCTCAATGGTCACTGTACAGTGCCTGTTACAGCAAAACTGTGTAACAAAAGCTGCATGGAAGACTGACTCTGACTGAGGCCCTGGGCTGCAAGCCAATGGAGATAAGATAAAGTGGCTCAGGTCTGGGCTGCGGGGGGGCGGGGGGAGAATACATTGCCAGGAGGATTAAGCCCAGCATCTTCGGGGTGGAGACCACAGCCCCGGGGCTATCAGCTGCCAGGCTCGGACAGACCCACACATCAAAGGGGGGAGGAGGAGAGCATCTGGGTGTGTGGTGAAAAAGCCTCTGGTCAGAAGCAGTGACCACCCACACCCCACTGTGCAGAGGAGCCCAGCTGAAGGGACCCTTCCCCCCAGGAAAGGCACGTCCAAGGGACAACCACATGAGGGACAGCAGAGGGAGTGTCATGGCCCATCAAAGGCCGCCCTCAAAGGAGTCTCCAGATCCTGCACCAGAGCACTGCACATGATGCAAAATGATGCAACAGATCCACAGTCTTGCAAGGGACAGTGTCAAACCTGCCCTCTTGGGGGAGGCACCTGGGTGTTCCCACCTGCCCAAATGTGTATTAATCCATTGGACTCTATGCTTTTCAGCAGGGTACCCGCACCACCAAGAAAACCAGATGAAGGGAAGCAATTCCATGGAAGGGTGAGATATTTCTACTTAATCTGTCTCAGTCAATCTCTCTTGTGTGACTTGCCTCCCCACTCCTTTTTCTTTATTTCTTCCTTTCTTTTCTCCTTCTTTTTCTTTGCCTCTTTTACTATTAAATAAAATATATCAGGGTTTGGTATCAACATCTAATCTCATTTGGTTTTAATCAAGTTTTGGGTTGTATTTTGAACATTTCTGGGTTCGATCCCTTTTATTCACAGAGACTTAGTTTTCTTTGCTCTTCTGTGCTTAGATCAGATCGCAGCACAAAGTCATAAAGGTTTGGGTTGTATCTTCACACCATCCTTAGGACTTCTTCAAGCACAGTCACTAAGACACATGGGCTTTTCTGAAAGTCTTCAGCTTTTGCACTTGGAACAATGCCCTGAAGGCGAGAATTCCATGGCAGTGTGAGCCCTTTACCTCTCAAATCTTCACTCAGCCTCTGTGATCAAACCACAGAGCTGGGGGTACATGAAAATAAGAATAGAGGGTAATATTATTACATTTAAAACAAAACAGAACAAAAAACCTAGTTAATTCAGCTAGAAGCAGGCCAATTAGAAGACTGCTCTTAAAACCGAGGCTGCAGATTTACACTACAATATTGAAGAAATGCTTTAAACAGGCGTCATTAATTGAAGGGACAATAAATTAGAGGATGCCCCATCTTGCCCTGAAAGCAACTTTAAAAATACAGAGGTATTCAGCAAGCTGTATCGAATACAGACAGCTCATTTAGCAAAGGCCATGGAGTATGTCTGTGTGTGTCTATGGGAAGGGGATGGCAGGGAACCAAATGTGAAGGAAGTTCACTCATAAACCAATCTATACTAATCTACAGTCACCCTTTCCTTCCTTTTCTTTTTTTTCCCCATTTCCTTAAGTTTTCAAGAAGGGTTTCCCAAGAAGGGTTTTTATGATGGACACTAACCTGAGCTAAGGATATATGTACAACCCTGCATTTAATCTCCACTGCAAAATCAGCACATCCCAGAGAGAAATGGGAAGCATTGGAAAGGAAATGGCCACAACGACAACCAGAAAAAACAGAGAAGGAGAGACCTCCTAGGTCTTAAGTTCCCTCAGAGAACTGTGAAGTAATCAAAATGTATGCTTGGAAGCAGTGGCTCCTGAACTCAAAGGGGCTCACTAAACAGTGTGCTGGTACAAACTGCTCAGATGCAAATGCTGATATCCATGGCTGCACTGTCACCTGACTATGCAGAGAGCACCCGAGCTCTCACGTCTCAAGCCAAAGCAGAATGTTGTCCCTTGATAAATGTTACAGCCAATTTGAAAGGTAGCAAGGGATGGTTGAAAATATCAAGGGAACAAACAGTGAGTGAGAGGAGTGATGGGAAGAGGAGGAAATTGAGAACAGTGGGAAGGATGAATATGGACACATTCACAATGTGGAAATAAAGGAAAAAGAATCTATACTGATTCTTTCACAATGGAAAAAGACTAGCATCATAAACATGCGAGATTTGTTACTGCTTTTATGCACTAGATGCAACATTAATCCATTGTTTAGATAATTTCCAGAATATGTTAATAATATCAGGTTGTGACAAATATAAAATATGTGTAATCACAGCCATAGCTCTGTTTCAAGAGATATTATCATCCAAAGTAGTGATGAATCTTCCCACCTGACAGCTACAACACATGCAAGAAATAATTTTGGAGCTGAATGCATAAAGCTCATATCATGGTCACTTATATGTAGTAAAATACTGCTAAAAGCCTGCAGTTTACAATCAAATTGCAGTTCTGGTAACTTTCTTCTAAATCACATTTTTATACAGTTAACAAAAGTGATTTATTATTCTTCACCACATCTACCTTGGCTATTCATGCTGTGAGTAGTTTTTCATGCTATGAGCAGTTTTTCGTGACAATTACATGAGGGCACAGTTGTGATAAAATAACTTTGAAAAATGTTCAAACAGCAAATACACAGAAAATGTTACAAAACTGAATTCAGTTGAAAAAAGTGGAATTCTGTTAGAATGCTGTGGCCAAGGAGTTGACTAGTAAAATGTTTTGAGCTGGTTTTTTTTTTGTTGTTGTTGTTTGTTTTTTGTTCATGGTACACATTCTGAAATTGCATCACCCAAAATGTATAGACTTAAAAAAAACAAACAAACCTGCATAATAGATATTATTTCTGTCCTATAAGAATATCAATATTTACACCTTTGATGGACTCTGTATAATTCACTGTCAAAAGGAATACACACCTGATCATCCTGGTTTGTGTGTCTGACAAGATACCGTAGAAAATCAAATCTGGAGCATTTCCGAACTAGAATGAGGTCTGCTGAACCATCTGCCAAATGAGCTGCTGGTGAAAGACCTTTTGGACTTCGTGGACAGGCACAGCTCATATTTACTGCATTGATAGCTAGAAATTTCCCTTTTATAACCTTCCATTCTTCTTCGCCTTCTGAAACACATCAACAAAGACATGGGAGATGGGTAATCATTTGATCTACTCAGAAGAACACTAAAAAGCAATCAACAGCAACTTGGAAGTCTTCCCTGGGCATATTCATGTACTGTCAATAAATAAGCTACATTTCAAAATTATGCTTTTAAGTATCTGTTTTTCATACACTAATAGAGCAAGTTGCTTTCTCCTTTCAGACTGTGACTATCTGCCATAGCTGCTTGCCTGTTCTGGCATGTGCATGTCAAATTCAGGATCAGCGCTATTTTGGAAAACCTGCAAGACCATAGGAAGGGAAAAGACAGAGGCAAGTTACAACTCTTGTAGTGTGAAAGTTCAGAGGGATTAATTTTTTTAAATTCTATTTTTGCTCTTGAACTTGTTAATCTTAAATAAACAATGATACAGAGATTGTAGTTTAGTATTTGGTTTCTAAAGCAATATTCCTCTTCCACCTCAAAAGAGCAACTTAATGTTTTTAAAAATTCAAAGGGAAGGGATGATTCAGTGTGCAGCAAGGACCAGCAGGAATTATATCAGGAGTCTGTGTCCACTCTAGCCCCAAATGTCCCAAGATTAGAACTATTAACAGAGTGAAATGTTCCTGTGTGCAAATCTTCAGAGATTTCTGGAAAGCAACACAAAGCCTCTTTTCAATACTTGAAACTCTGTTGGAGATTACATCCAGGCTGAGTTTAAATGTGTGCTGGCTTTGATACTACCAGGAAGTAGAGGAATTTTCTAGAACAAAGAAGCATTGGCAGGCAATGCAGAGTTGTTGCCTAAACTGTATTTTCATGAAAAATACATGAAAAATGCCTTTTTTAGTTTTAAATTACACTTAATTGTCTTCCTTACCACAACAAAAAAAAAGCCAAAGAGCAGCCATAACACTCCTTTCTCCTATGAGTATAAGTGGAATCATTTCAAATTAACAATTCCACAGAAGTAATGACTGCAGAATAGACTATGGACATACATGATGTTCTAAGACTGAAGTGGCTAAGAGTGAAGTGCCGTTAGGGATAAAATTAAGGAGTGAACAAAAAATGCTTAAGTTTGTTTATGTAAACAAATAAAGATCTTGAGGAATGTTAACTGGTATGGACTTGAACATCTAACATTATTCAGTTCCCCATATTTTGGTTAACTTACAGTCATTCTCAAGGTGCTTTTCTGATGGGATTACAGATGATGTTTATGCTATGTATTTCATGTCCTGAAATTCTGATATTCCTTACTGTCTCAGTTCTAGGAAATTCATGTTTACTTTAGAGAATCAGCATTACAATTGCCTAGGTTATTTTGAACCTGAAGTCTATGATGCATTCACTTTGAATTGACATGTTCCAAGCTCTATACATCACGAAAGATAAAAAGAAAAAAATTGTTTCCACAGTATTTTGTAGTTGTTCTTCCCTCTTTGAACTTCTCTAGTTTCCTGGAATTCACTGAAACTTCTTACTATCCACTCTCTAGTAACAGAACCAAGAAAACCAGGTTTCCAGGAAAAAACATGTAAGCTTATAATGTGACAAAAGACTTAAAAAAACAAAAAAAACTTTATTATAATTTTTCCATCTAGACTATCCCCTCTACCTCCTCAGAAACAAATCAGAAATTGCAAGAAAAAATCACAGCTTTTAAATTCAACATTTTTGCTTCATTTGCCACAATGCATTTTAGTATTGCTTGCTTTACTGCTGATCTTTTTATGTTGCTTTCAAACATGACATTACCAAAAGAAGTAATTTAAATCAGATTCAAAATGTGCATCTTAAGAGAGATGAGACATATCCAAATGTCAGACTATAGAAAGACCGTTCAGGCTGCAGGCAAATGACAAGACCCTGCTCTGAGATGAAGGTAACTGAACAGAACATAAAGGACTGGAACTGGAAACAACAGGCATTTTCCGATACACAAACAACAGAATGCAAACATCTCCCTTTACTGATAAATTCTTTTGCTGTTTCTCTCAGAAGCATTAGTAATTTAGTCATCAGTGTGTCTACATATGTATTACCATTTTAAGTAAGCTCAGTGTAGTAAATAAGTCTCAAATTACTTAAGGTAAAATGCTTATTTATGTTACAGTAATAGATGGTTTTCATCTGGTACACATCTCAGCATGTTACCCAAAAACACCTTCACTGTTCAAAGTAAGAACGAAGTCAGGGTATCAATCACATTTTAAATGAACAACTGTTTTCATGACCAGTTTGCAGCGTGTGTCACTGCAACAGCACAAATTACTTGCTCAAAATATCCTACAGTAGGGCAGTCATAAGCAGGGAGTGCATAAGTGGCACTCATTTCAATGGCCTATTGTGTACACACTGCAAGTTGCTGGAATCAGCATAAAGTACTAACACAACATTTACTCAGCACATGCACAGACACTCCTGCACAATACAAAGAAATATGTTCAGCAACAACCAATCAAGCATCCTTCTAAACTTATCTGAACTATACACAAACCTAGCAGGCACAATGAAAGAGTCAGCCAAGACACCCTGCTGAGTGAAAAGCTTATCTGAAGCGGAGATTTAACATCCTTTCTATTGTGAATCAAAAGTAGCTATTGTATTGTTTCCTTACCAGTACTGCAGGGATAAGAGACTGGACTGCAAAGAAAGCCAGCTACCAGAAATAAAATGGAATAAAGTAAACAATATCCTACATAATCATTTGCTTAATGTCATCTGCAATATTGGCTAAGACCGTCTTGCTTACTAACTAACCTGTAGCTTTCTAGTAGCTCCTTTGCTGGATGAAAGGTAACAAAAAGGCAGATTTAAAACCAGTTTAAACAGTTGTTTAAACGAGAGGAAAGAAAAGTTATGCCCATTAGAAAAAAAACCAAAAAACCCCACACAAGTGTGCACAGGGGTTAGAATGTGGAAAAAAAAGAGAATAAGGGAAGGGTAGCATAACTAGAGAAAGAGGACAGAAATCTCATTTATCATTTATAATGAGTATTGGTGGGATGTTGTACGGAAATACTAAAGTACAATAGATCAGCTACTAGTTGTCCAAGTTCACAGCCTCATATGAGGCTGTGCTAACTAACACAAATTTTTAATCCTGATCTGTTTTACAAGTGATCTTAATGAACTGCTTCCTTCTATGGCAACTCACAGTTTATCCATTCAGTCCTTCTCACAAAAACCCATTGTCCTAGCACACAGAATATTATTTTTTTCTAAAAAAAAGATAATAAACACACTGAAATATACAAGTAATTAGTATAATTTTACCAGAATTTTCTGAGGTTTGGGTGGAGAAGATACCTTACATGTTTTTAACATACTTACAATCATAGTATCATAGAATCATTTTGTCTGGAAAAGACCTCTAGAATCAGAGTCCAAATGTCAATTTAGCACCACTAAACCATACCTGCCCAAGTGCCACATCCATGTGTCTTCTGAATCCTTCCAGGACACCACTTCCATGGTCAGCCTTTTCCAATGCTTGACAACCCTTTCTGTAAAGAAATTTTTCCTAATATCCAAACTAAACCTTCCCTGGCATAATTGGAGGTCATTTCTTTATAACCTGGAAGAAGAGAGAGAACCCCACAAGGCTACAACCTCCCTTCAGGCAGTTGTAGAGTGTGATGATATCTCTCCTGAGTCTCCTTTTCTCCAGGCTGAACTGGAGCCTCAGTTCAGCTCAGTTCAGTTCCCTCAGCTGCTCCTCACAGGACTTGTGCTCCAGACCCTTCACCAGCTCTGTCGCCCTTCTCTGGACATGTTTCAGCACCTCAATGTCCTTCTTAAAGGGAGGGGCCCAAAACTGAACATAGGATTCAAGATGTGGCCTCACTAGTGCTGAGTACAGGGGGGCAATGACACTTACACATGTTTTCTGTAAACTGAAAGAAACAATGGATTATCAAGTAACTGAGAATGTTTAAAAAAGCAAAATATGCCCATGCTTGAACTGGTATCTTCTGAAAAAGAGTAATTTGTGTAATACTATCACATTTTACTTTTTTTGATGAATTAATTACCTTCATGTTTTAATCCATGTTCCTTCTTCTGTTCTGCCAGCTGTTTCTCACTTTTCTTGCAAATGTGACATCTGAAAACAAAAATACCATTCAATTCCTGAAAGTCCTCCACTATTATTCATTTCAACTTTTTTATTTTACCCAGTCAATAAAAGATCTTCTCCCATCACAAGATGCACCACAGCACTGACAATTCTCATGTGGCATGAATCATCATAGCCCTGCAGGCAGTGCAGTATTTAAGTACAGTTCTAAACATTACTGGATGTCAGAGGTAACAGCAGCAGAGAACCACATGATCACACAGGCTGGAAGGGATCTCTGATGTGATCCAAGTTGGTCTCACAGCAGAGAGTTGGTCCTACAGGATCAGGATGTTCAGTGTCTTATTCAGTCAAGTTTCAAGGATTTGTGAGGGTTAAGTCCACAGACCTCTGGACACCTTGTTCCAACATTTATTTGACTGCTCTAACATTTGACTGCTCTAACAGTACTGACATACTGGAGACAGTCCATCTCAAAAGTGCTGAGTGCAGGGGAAGAATCATTCCTGACTGTTGACTTCTCCCCTGCTTAGGAAGTTCACTACAAGGTGGGCTGTCCTTGCTGCAGGGCCATACTGCTAACTCAGGTACAGCTGCTGCTCACCAGGATTCTGAAGTTATTTTTGGCAGAGCTGCCTTCGATCAAGTCAGTGCCCAGTCAACACTCTTGCATTGGACAATTCCACCCCAGGTACAGGACATCTACATCTTCTGAACTTCAGGAGATTCCTATCAGCCATTTCTTCAGCCCATGAGGATCCCTCTGAATAGCAGCCCTGCCTTTCAAGATAAACCACACCTCCCAGTCTGGTATCATCCATAAAACTGCTGAGAGCACACTTTTTGAGTCTGTCCCAGTCATTAATAAAAACGCTGCACAATATTAGGCCAAATATTCCCAAGGGACACCACTAGTAATTAGCTGCCAGCCAGACCTGGCATTCACAACTTTTCTAGTAGTCCAGCCAGTTTTTCACCCACCCACTTACCTAGTCCAAACCTCAACAATTTAGTTTTAAGAATACTACACAAACAGGACCAAAGGTCTTGCTAAAGTCAAGGTATGTAACATCCACTGTTTCCCCTTCATCCAGGAGCTTGGGGACCTGTATTGCCTGAGGTGAGACTACATTAGTGAAAAATGGAGTAAAGAAGTAATTTTTCAGCCTTTTTGATGTATCTTATCACTACATTCCCCATGCCACTAAGCAGCAAGCCCACAGTTCCTTCAGCCTTTTGTTATGATCAGTATATTTAAATAATCCCTTCATAAGAAGCAACACCCTTCACATTCCTCATTGATTTCAACTTTGCCTGAGCTTTGGCTTTCTCAATTCCATTCCTGCATGTTTAAGCAATGTCTTTTGTGTTCTTCCAAAGTAACCCATTCTACTTTCACTTTGTCCTTACTATTCAGTTCCTTGCTCATCCAAATAGCTTTTCTATCCTCGTTATTCAAGTTTCTGAGTATCAGAATGGATTATTCTTGAACTTTGAGGAGGTACCAACTAACTCTCCTATGCCTCTTTGTACTCCAGGACAGTCTCCCATGGAAGACTTTGTACTCCCACAGTCATCACTGCCAAAACTGCCCTCAATCATCACATCCCCACTTTTTGTCTTCTGTTACAAGACTGGCAGAGCAGCTGTTCTAGCCAGCCTGTCAGTCACCTCATTACCACACTCCAGGATTCCCCTAAATTGCTTGTGCCTGGGCCTATTGCTCTTCCAGCAATTATCAGGAAATAAAAAACCCTCTCTGAGGCACCAGGCATTCCTTACTCCATTCCTGAGACCTGGATGACAGCTTTCTCCACATGGAGCTTCCCCTGCATCAGGGCACCTGATGGGTTGGGATAGTTGCTCCAGCTGATACTAGAGTCTGTTCTCTAGTGTGTCACAGCACCAGCACAGCAGTCTTATTGTTTCTGGACAAAGTTTGTGGCTCCCTGTATCCTGCTGTGCTGTTTGGTGCTGTGACATGTACTTCATCTCTGACAGATAAATTCTTATGTAAAGAAGAATAATAAATAACAGTGCGTAACTTCAAGCAGGTGAAAGCGAAGAGAAAGGAAGGAGCACTGGGAGATTAAGGCAGGTCCCCTGACTAAAGAAACAAGTGAAGAATATCACACAGAATTCATACAGCATCACAGTGGTATACAAAGAAACAAGCTAAATAGGCTGATTCCTGAGAGGACTTGTCCTCAGGACAAGCCATGCCAGCTTTTGTTACAGCACTAAACCAACTACTAAAATAGATCCAGTTACAATGTGAACACCTGAGAATTTCTGAATTATTACTTCCATTTGTAGAAGCTACAAGGCTTCTTGTTTGATTTTTGATTTCTTAGTAGTAACACAGCATAGTATCCTCAGCATCTTGTAACTGGGTCCTGTGCTGTTATATTTTGCTTCACTTAAATTGAGGGAAGAGGATAACCAGCTAACAAAATTTTATTAGATTTTTGTTTAATGATCTGATAAACTGAGGTGTTCTTTTTAATGAGCCAATAATTGTTTTTACAAGCTTATCTCTTTTAGAGTAAATGTTTTCATATTAAAACCAACAGTTCTGTAACCTCTATTTATGTACAGGCCTTTATAAATCACACTGAATATTCAGAGATAAACATTATCCTACCCTGTTCTGCAGCTCTCTTTATCTCGTGGAGATCCATGTGTGTGTTTTGCTGGTTGATAAGCAATTGTTCCTTCATAATAATGATGAGACAGAAAAGTCTTGAAGCCTACATAAAGAAAAGGCATCATGCAGCATTAAGTCCCTATAAATCCACATGGCACACATCTATGCATACATTCTTTGATTTTTCCTCTCCTCCCTTCTCTAAGGATTGCAAAACAATAGTAGCCCTCCTCAAGCTCAAAAGTCTTTTTCTTACGATGTTTTGGACTGTAAGGAACAAGAAAATACCACAGCACCATCTCAATGTTTTAACATTTGTCAGAAGTGCCATTATTTCACTTGACATCTTTAAAAACCACCTAAAAAATTTAGTTATATATCACTGCTGCATCTTAAAATTGGCCTGCACTAGAATTTTCCTCATGCATCTTCTTTCTCCAGCACAAGAAAAATCAAACAAGGCAAAAGATACTTTCCACTAGCATAGGATTTATCCAAGTATTAGGGAGCAAGATTAAATCACTCATCTCTCTCTAATGAGTGCTAGAATAATGGCAAAAGTAACAATTCATTCCATCCGTTGAATGTTCAAGACAGACGAGTGCCTATCTCTCTTGAAGTGACTAAAAAGAAAGGCAAAATGAGTAGGACAGAGAAGTTACTACTTTTTAGGCCATTTTCAATAGGTTGCACATATCGAACACAACTTTATTGAGCCCACACTCAATGTTAACCTCTAAGTTACAGAGCTTTATATAATGTGATCCAATATATGTGGTGCTACAAGGACTTTAAAATCAGGTTCAGTCTGTTTCTGGTGTTTACCAGATTCAAAAAAGGTTGGTTTGGAGAGAGTAAACCAACTGGTCCAATATGTTTACATGCTGACAAAAGAATGTAGTAATTAAAATAATTACCTGAGTAGTCATATCTCATTGGACCCATCCACCGCTTCTTCTCACTATCTTTTAATATATCTCCATAAAAGCCATAACCCAGCAATGACACGGAGTATTTCAAAAACGTGTTGTTGTGATGTACAGAAGAGACATCCAGAGGCTGACAGTCACCTATGAAGATTAGAAGCGCAAGAGTCTGTCAAGCCTTATTTTATTTGCAGCTGCAAGCATGATAGTAACTTTAACATTGCAAAGTCATTAAAAATAAAAAACAGGTACTGCATTTATGTCAATATATATGTCATAAATGTATACAATTCTTACACATGAAGAAAAGGAAAAATAATTTTTAATACTAATTTTATCTCCTACTTTAAAAGCATTAAACATTAAGTGAGAAGAAAGCACTCAGTATGCTAAAAATGTATTATGAAGAATTGATACTCCTTTACCCTGCAGCTACAGGAGGGGATAGAGTCACAGAACTATTTAGGTCAGAAAAGCCCTTGGAATCATCAATTCCAAATGTTAACCCACCCCTGTCAAGGCCACTGTTAAACCATGTCCGTGACTGCCACATCTACACATCTTCTAAGTGTCTCCAGGGATGGTGAATCAACACTTCCATGGGCACCCTGTGTCAAGGCTTGACAGCCCCTTTCCCTAAGCAGATCGATGCAGCATCTCCTGGGTACTACTTAAACCTCTATGTCATACGATCAGAGGGTAACTGAAGCTGGAAGGAGCCTCTGGAGGTTTCCCATCAAACCTTCCACTCAAACCACATTCAGCTAAGAGGTCAGATCAGGTTACTCAGGGCTTATCCAGACAAGTCCTGGAAACCCATAAAAACAAAGAGTATAACTCCTCTCTGATGCCCTCCTCATGCAAGCTTTGGAGTGGGTGTGGGATGGTGGGAGTTGTGGGGGTGGGGTTTTTTGCTTGTTTGGTATTTTAGAGTTTTGGGTTTTTTTGTTTTACAGGGAGGTTGGACAAGATGATTCACTGAGGTCCCTTCCAACCTGACCCATTCTGTGATTCTGGGACTTAATAACACAGCTAAAATACTATGATATACTAAAGCCACATCTTTCTAATCCTAGTCCAAAGGCCTTAACTCCACAGATGCTGAACAGAGTTAACCATAGGTTAGTAAGAGAAGCAGAAGTGCAAATCTTTGTAACACCAGATCCTAAAACTACAAGTTAGATACTCAGCAATGATATCAGAAGGTATCATAACCCTAACCTGGCAAGAGAATATTGAATTACCCAGGACAATTGGACAGGCACAAAATACTACTATTCAAGTGTACATACATTTCTCAAAGCTTCCTCAAAGATAGATATACATATATATAGAGAGAGATATAGTCCAACAATTGATGCTGCTTATTACATTTTACTATTTTCAAAAGAATGACAGAATTCAAGAAAACTTTAGTGCAAAATTTTCAAAATATTATGAGCCCTTGAAAACAACGAATTACTGTAGAGAAAGCAATTAGTTTTTAACCTCCTGTATTTCAAATCAGGGACTTAAATCCCAGAAAAAAACTTGTGTGTTTCAACTCAGCCATTATGTTCAAATTGTATTTCATGGACATAAAGAAAGAAATAAATGAAAATAGTATTTTGGGCTACTTTCATCATTTTCATCACAAAACAGCAAACTGCAACCACCCACCTACAATAATATGAAGAGCTGAAGTTACTGGATCAGAAATGCCAACAGTTGAATAGCATATGCAATCTGTTGATCCTGAAAAATAAAAGAACTAGGCATCAATTTGTATCTTTGCAAAACAAGTATTATTGGCACAGTCCTCCAAATAAAGGCATTATGTTCCTTTGGTTTGCTCCTTTCTATTTTATGGAACAAAGTAAATACAAGGATACTATATTATTATTTTTATTATTCAAACTGTAACATCCCGCCCCATGAATACAAGTTATTGCTCTCCATACAAACTACAAAAATTTCACAATATAAGCAAAATATATATAGCAGTTAGTGAAGGCAAGTAAGTTAATTTACACAGAAAGTTTCATGATTACATTATAGGTTTTATATCCAATGAGGCAGGCACATATTTATTCTCCTCTGTTTAAGATTTCTTGCTTATTGAGATCTCATGAAAAGAAGAGAAATTGACTGGTCTGCTGTCTTTGTGCTACTGATTTAAATTCCAGGATGTCATCTACCAGAAACTTCTACTCTGTTCTATTATTTGAAAATTAGTAAAAATACTTGCTTTCAGGAATTAGTTTCTAGATAGGGTAACAAAATGGATAGAGATGTACCTTTACAGTCTTGATGCAAAATACCTACAAGAAGAAAGCGGGAAACTTTAGGTTTCACCTATGTGCTGTTTAGAAATGGACAATTCTCCCTGTTCCCTATGGAAAACAAGAGCCTAACATAGGGATCTGGTTTCTACTCTGCAGCAGGGTCTTTGGAACTCAGATCCAGACATACAGAAGGGTATTTGTTGCAGCACCTAACTTTGAATTTATCTTACAGTTTCTCCCATCCCTAACTAAATTCCTTCAAAGTCAAGGGTAGATATCTGAAAAGATGAACTTTGTCCACATACATATTCTCAGATTTCCTACCAATACATTAGGTGGAACAGCAGCTCAAATACAGTGTACTTGACTTCTGAAGCCTTATCAAATTAAAATAGAAACTAAAAACGGAGGACTGAGTAACCATTATTTAAAAACCACTTTTAGTTCTTTTTCACTTTGGAAATAGGGCATTACAGTTAAAAACAAGAGCAAAGAAAATCCTTTCCTTTTCAGAAAATTGACACCACTCATCCTGCTGGTGAATGGCACAACAGAAGCTTCTACCAAGTACACACCCTGCAGAAATCTGCCACAGTGAACAAGCAGCAGCTCCAGGAGCCAATGAAAGAGAATATAACAACTGCAGAACAAAAGAAACAGTGTGATTAAACAGACCTCTGGCTACAAGGCTGAGGTACAAGAAGGTGCCAGTGTACCATGGCAGGCATATGCCATTGCAGGACAGACGACTCCCAATTTCTCTCAGTATCACGACAGACAAGGTACAGAGATGATGATCTCGTGTCACATTTGAAGTTCTATAGCAGAAAATAGTAAGTGGACTTCTGAAGCCAAAGCTATACTTTACTGCCAATTTTCATATTGTCTCCTATGCTGATGAACAGAAAACTCTGACTACTTTTGAAAAGAAAAACAATCACTGAGAGATCTGACCTGAACTTCTGTTGCTGAATGTACAAGCCTAATACTTTATCCAACATTTTTCATTTCTTCCAGATTTGTGTGCATTCTGCTCCTAGAACTACCTCAATCACATTTGCCTTGATGTAAACAGAACTTCCAAGCAGTTTTATACTACAGATAGGAGGAGAAGAGGGGAATTCCTGAAAGCTGCATTTCAACACTAGAGGTTCATCTCCCTATGATCTTCTATATTCAATTAAAAGCTGGTTCATCTGTTTGGCAATTACTCAACTTATTTTCATTTCTATTCATTAACTAGTAAGGAAGGGTTCAAATTAAAACTGAAGTCTGAATTAATTCTGCGATTCTAAAATGGGAGACTGGGGAACATACCAACAATAAAACACTGTTGGTTTCTTTCCTGTTGGAGCTGGTAGCATGGAGCAACAAAACCAATGACCTATTTACATGGATGTAACTATTATGGCATTCCTCACACACATGAGAAGATAATGTAACTTGCCATAACACCACACCAAGCATGAACCTAACAGTACTCAATTAAAGGTCACAAAAATGTTCATGATGACTAAGGGTTTGAATCCTTTTGAATATTTAACCAAATAAGACTTCTAGATCATCAGGTGGATCTTCACTAGATGTGGACTCTATAACAGCTAAAACAGCACTCTGAACAGATGCAGACACAAACCCACCAAAATCTGGGTTATTTCATGAGTGCAATTCTAATAGGAAAAGCAGGATTAGAATGTAAATATAGCTTGAATAATATCCCATGATTAATATATTACAGATAACATATGCCAGAACACTCAGTTTGGGCAAGAAGCTTCCCACAGAGCATGACTCTTGGCGAATGTTAAGTGGTGGCTATTGTACACTCCGGCTAAACTAACAAAAAAAATTATATACGTCCTCTGCCAGATTTTCTTTGGGGATTTTTTGAGGGCAACAGCCTCAGTGAAGGAACATAAAAGAGGTTTTTCTGGGTTGTGAAGAACTACATGCAAATGTGAAGAAAGTAGTTGGACTGCTTGCTAACTGGGTCCTAATTCACATTAAAAAAAAAGACAGAAAAATATTCAGTATAGAAACTAATTATTGCATTTGCTAGTAGCGAAGAAAATCAGCATGCAAAGCAATGATTAAGCTTCAGGTTAAGACACACACAGCTGTTTGTGTGTATGTTACACTGCAGAAAATATGCCAAAGCTTCTGTTCTGACCAAGGACATGGTCAGGAATAGCTGATGGCAGCTTCAGCTTGAGTCAAGGTACTCACACAGAGTCCTCAGTGGAAGGGCCTTAGGAAGCAAGACTGCATGTGACAGGCAGATGCAACAGAAGATCAACAGGCTCTGCTGATCCTATTGACCAGATACCCCCTGCTCTAAGTTTAGATAACCATCTCACTTGCAGACAGCAAATGGAAGCACGAAAATTTGAATGCCAGTTTCAAACTGAAACTTACCCTAAGGAGATTAATTCCTTTATCTAAAATGCCACCAACCACCAGTGCTGCAGATTACTCTGCTTGTCCTCCAACTCCTGCTCTAGTACTAGAATGATCTTGCATAGGGCCAGTACATTTCAACGATGGTTGCACCACACCACCCAGCATAGGCAGATGCTGAATGTCTGAATTCTCCCAGCTAAAGAAAGCTTTCATCCCAGATACTTCAATATTAAGAACTCACTGAAAGCATGGAATATGCAGAGGGCACAACAACTTGTCTTTGTTAAAGTAGGTATAATTACTTTGAATCTTTCCATTCAGCACTCATTTCCCCCAAAGTCTGTTTTTTATTAGGAGGTATCATACATCCACAGAGTTGTTATACAAGCAGGTTCTTCTGTGTCCTTCTCCTCTGCAAGTGTGAAAAATGCAATTTTGTATATAAATATATTTAATGATATAAAAATTAAGGAAATGCTTCCTTTTAATTAATCAATCACAAGGAAAAATGATCAAGATAGTTATTAAAGTATGAAAGAGCACGTACTCTGCGTAAGTAAGTTTTGCTAAAGCAATTTTCAAGAAAGCAAAGCGAGGGACTGCATTACACAGAACATACTACAGCTAAATCTCCAGATTTCCCCTTTGCATGTGAACATTGCTAGATATTTGTGAGTAGACAAGTCACACAGACATGTATACTCAGATACCATGTCACAGGTCCAAACTGGTAATAGAACTACCAAAGTGGTTAAGCAAAACCAGATAATTTGCTGGTTGTATGGAAGAATTCATGCCATTCATTGGGGGACCAACAACAGTCAAAGTACTAGATTTAATAATCTGAATAAAGATTAGACTACTAACTTACAACTAAGGTTTCTTAAATCAAAACACACACATGGTGTGGGCTACAAATATTCATTTTTGTGCTTTTATAGATGGAAAACAAAACAAATTACAAACAACTGAAGTACTAAACTAAGCAGGTGATAGAATCAAGTCAGCTAGATGTTGATCCTATGGAAAAAAGTGAATTTAATAAAGAAATAGAAATACTTTTAGAGCCCATAAGCATTGCTCCGTGTGAGATACTCTTGAAAGAGGCAGGTGCTCCCAAGACATCCACAGAATCCTCAGACAAATTAGTATAAGAACATTATTTGTTCAGAGTTTTTGTGAATCCATAATCCATGCAGTCATCGCACAGACGAAATGTCAGGTAAACTGCCCTAATGACAGAGTAACTGTATGCTTTTGGATGAAACAGCATTTAATATTTTGAAAAAATTCTACAAAACTACCTTTCTGAGATTTTTAAATCAGAAGGAGCTGGCATGTTCAAAAGTAAGGGGAGAAGCTACTGCTACAGTGAGAGATGAAGGGTCTGGGCTTATACCTATGTATCTACTCAAAATTTTATACATCTTCCTTCCTGCAAACAGAAACCAAGAAGTTTAACATCTGCAGAATAACAGACTGGCTTAAAAAGAAACGTCCAGAAAGACTTTGGTGTAGGATTTTTTTGGTAGATAATTACTTCAGCGTCAGTTCAGTAACACAGGACAGCAAAAATGGATTAATCTAATAATGGCAGATTTTAGAGATGAAATAAACATTTCAGGAATAAGTAATATTGACGTACTTTGTCTCCATGGCAGGCACACTATATTAAATGCAGTATTTAGCCCTAAAACTTTAATTTCAAGAAGTTTAATGGATTTTAAATACTGAAGGAAGAATATAAAACATGCACTTCAGATTTCAAAGTGGATATACTCAACTTTGAAATGAGATGCTAACTAAATGGCAAAGATCATTAAATATTACAAGCATTGTAGCTGAGAAGGCTGAGAACAGATCACTTGGAGTAATTAAACAAGAAAGATAGCTTTTAGTGCTATACTTTAACACATTTTTGAGATAATCTTTACACTCTAAATGACAATGGTATGAGTCCAGTCACACTTCACAACTTGACTTGAATTTATTTTTAATTTTGTGAATGAATCCTCCATCTTTTTCCTGTATTACAATCACACAAAAAGCTTGTACTGTCTTCAGCATTCTTAACTTCTACAGTGACATATCAACAGGCTGATAATAATCATACTGCATCCTTCAATCCGAAACATTACAGAACTGACCACCAGAACACAGAGTGATCTGGATACACTAGAAGCCTAAAATCACTATAGTTACTAATTTTGTGTCTATGCTTTATTCAATATTCCCAAGTGCTATGGTTTTCCCCTACAGTGGGTTGCAGATTTGGTTTTTGTAACGAATGCAGTACAACACAGTACAACAACACAGAGTGAAGTAGGTTGATTTTTTCTTATCTGCTAGGATCATTAAAAGTATTTAATCTAGTAAATCCCTTTAAACTAAAAATGAACAGCAGCTGACAGCTTTGTCCTCCTATTCTATGCCAAGTGCAATCAGAACAGCAAATTTGTAAGTCAAATACTTTGACTTACTCCAGAGGGTGCAATTTTAATACTGAAATATGTGGATGAAATCTCAGTGTCCAAGCTGTATCAGGAATGATTCTATGGAGTTCTAAAGTTCTGTGGAGACATATTACTAGTCTGAATGCAGTGAGACCGCATGGCTGAAAGTGCCTTTAAGGCTAGGTTTTAAGCTGAGAGGAAGAAATAACTAGCTTTTAAGCTGAGAGGAAGAAATAACTAGCTTTTAAGCTGAGTGGAAGAAATAACTAAACAGAGGTTTTCAGAGATGCACTGAGCCTCTAAGTACTCTTAATAGCAAGTCCATCTACAATGGCAAAACAGTCAATTTCCAGTGGCACATTTGAAGAATGACTGCAACTAAGAGAAATTCAGAAGGTAAAACTGCCATTTGAGTAGAAGTCTTTTATCCATGTCAACAAAACCACAATTTATTTCATAGAAATGCTCCATAATGCATGAGAATAAATGATATTTTTCAACCATAAGATACCCTAAGGAAAGAGGCTGTTGGGAAACCGACACAACTGTTTAAAAAAAAAAAATAGAGCGAAGCAGGGATATGCTCCAGAAAGTCAGAATCATGATTTACAAATAGTATTAAACACTCAAAAAAAGAACCTGCACAATGGAATTCTGCTGTGAAATAAAACTTATCACTGAAACCCAGCCATACAGATGAGTGTTATAGCATTAAATTTCTTTGTAATTTCGAACATTTGTACAATTAAATTGTCAGTCTTTGAGCAATGACTATCTTCTGAATTCAGTGTTTGTTTGAATACAGAAACTGCTTAATCACAACCACACACCACAACCTGCCACATTTTCTTAACACAACTTGATATAAGGAACTAAGTGATAAAAAAGGTGAAAACACTCATCCACTGTCACCTTACTCCAGGCTCCTGTCATCACTGAGTGAACCATCTCTGTGTATCAGAAGACACACAGAACTTTAGATCTTCATCTCTAAACTATTGGTAGTCTTTGTTTTCAATATCTATTAATGAGTTCTTAGGAGATTTACAAAAAGGTTGGTTATAAAGAAGTAGAAAGAACACAGTAGATGAAGTTTTATTAGATGTATGATTAGCATTTCATTATTACTTCTGAATTTCATTATTACTTTCGAATACTGTTGTATTTCAGGATTGTTGGTTTAGTTTAAAAAAAAAAGGTCTTAAGAATTTCACTTATTTTTGGAACAGACTTCTTGCAATAGTGATAGAACCAAAGATTATTTTGAGGTCAATACATGGCCAGAAGTCCATTATATGAAGCAAAGATTAATAAAGAACAGCTTCACCATGGGCTGGAAAAATGAAAACCAGAACAAAACCCGAAATCTTGCTGCCTTCACGGAGGGTTTAGCTATTTCATACTCGATTTAAAGTCACTGCAATGACAAGATTTATTCAGTGACTTGACTACCTTTTTCAGTAAATAAGCACTTTCCCATATATACAGTAATGGATCATTTTAAATACCATACAATATACAAATAAATCGAGATATATATTATCCTCACTATTTCCAAATACTTTATTAATAGAACTTTTAGGCCAGCTTCCTTACACATCACTATAAATAATTTTTGAGGGATTTGAATAATGACTTGCAGAAAATATTTGAACTATAGCACTGATTACAAGGCTGTACCTCATGTCAGTTCAAGGAGTAGAACATACAGTGTACATTCAAATATCCAAAGATACAGTGGACAAAACACAACAAGCAAAACATGAAAATATGTAAGAGAAGTGACTTGATACATGTTAACAAAATTAAAATATCATTGAAGATCATACTTTCTTGGTGCAATTAGGAAAAATGGATTAAGAAAATGTTGAAAAGGCAAGGTTAATCTTTCCTGAGGACAAAGAAATAGCTCTTGAGGTTCTGTTTTTTCCATTCTATCTTCTTACGGTCACATATCACCAGTATGCAAAATCTTCTGAAACCAGTCATGTAAGCAAAAAACTTTAGTTAAAGAAATTTGCCCAAGTAAGAAAAAGGAGAAGAAGAACACTTCAAGTTCTATTCTTGTGAGATTTATTATACATACTGACTTTAATACAAAGCTTTAACAAATAAAATCAGAATATACTTAAATATAGTAGGAGGGTGAAAAACCATAAGGGGATATTCACATTGTAACTTTTAGATACCCAACATTTATTATACTGCAGGCAGAAAAGGTTAAGCTTCTTGCAAGCAACAATTCACATCATTTGGGTCTGGATATACACTTTTCACAAAGATGTAAGGAGTATAAAATTAGTCACCTACAGCTTGAGAGTACAAACATTGTACTTCACTTGGTTTATTTTTACAACCTGTGCTAAATTTTCTCAGAAGCTTTTATTTTAATTCTAACCAGAAGCTCAGAATCTTTATTTCATGTCCAGTTCTTTAATTCAAAGCCCAAGCATGAGAAAAGTGAACAGCACAGAAAGGATACTCGACTGTCCATGTGCATATGTACAGAGACCTCAAAATTACTGACTCTGTTAAAGAGTTACAACAGTTAATTCAATCCTGTAAGAGACAGCAAACTTGTTAATCTGCTTCTGCAGGAATCTTTGAGGACCAAATGGGCAGGATGAGGTAACAGCTGGGACACCAGATTGAACACAGCTAGATTGATCCAAAGAATGCCTTTATGGTCAATAATAATAACAATAATATATCAAGAAAGATCTCAATTTGAAGAATGAGTTCTCTCAAATGACACCAGTCAGGACTGCCTGAAAAAGTGGCTGACATTGAGAACTGTGAATGGGAAGCACCTCCAATGAGAGGCAGAAAGTGCAACTTGGTGTGGAAAACAAGAACTGCTCCTCAGCTGTAGATGCCCTGTACTTGCTGCAAAAACAAATTGAAGAAAAGAGAGGCCAGTAATCTTAGCATTCAAACATGGAGTTTGCCAGATCCATGGAAAGCTCTCATAATTCCAACTAAATTAGTGGAGGATTTGGAACTGGAAAAATATTTATCAGGTAAATTTCTGTGTAGTAAATTCCACTCCTTAATGTGTTTAGAAGGGTAGTACTGTCAACATCTTATCTCATATTAACACACAGTAAGCCACAAAAAAAGAAATAGCAATTAAATTCTGAAGTTACGCATTAAGACTTGATTTTCTTTACAAAATATTTTTCCTAAATAAAACTGCATGTGATCAATATTTTATATGGATACAAACAACTTTAGTTAGGAGTCTTGATAGAATATCATTCCTCAGATCTTACACTTAGACCTAAATTCATGAAGCTATGAATAAGAAAAAATTTCAAGAATTAATGAATAAATGAAACCGAAAGTTAACCCTTTCTTACCAGCAGGAATTATGCCAATCCTTATATTGCACTGGACTAACGATGCTTTGGGATTATTTTGGTCTATGCCAGAGTCCTTCTGTATTCTTCCAATGAGACCATGCATCACTTCACTGAACATGCCGTCCCCACCAACACAAACAACACTGCCAGGAAACACAAATTAGAATGCACACTAACAGTCAATAAACAACACGGCAAGTGTTCTATTTAGGGCATGCATTGGGCACACCAAATATAGTTGTTCTATTCTCTTCCTCCATTTTTACAGGATATAGTAGCCCACAGCCAACTAGGCAATTAATGAAAAGCAGAAAAAAAATTTCAAGCTACAAAACTGCAAATGCACCTAGACGTATCTGTAGCATTAGGAAAAAATGTTGGAATGCAACCTGCAAAAATCTTTATCTTCTACTACTGTGTGCAGACAGACAAATATTAGTAGAAATTCACTATACAAATAAAACACTGAACAGGACTCTACATACAGCTTTCAAAGTACACAAAATGAAAACAGAATACCTTTACTAAAAAGGGAAAAGTTAATATTTGCCACTTCAGGCAGAAGTATATTTTACACTATTTTAATAGGAATATACAGCAAATGAAAGTCAAAATCCAGAGAAGTGCATGCCTGCATCTTCTTTTGAACATGCTCAGATCCCATCAAACAGACAGAAGTCATGTATATCTACACAACCATTCATAATGAGACAGAGTTCTAAAAGTTACCAGATGGAAAACTTTGTTTCACAAATTTAATTCAGGTCAGAGCTGGTACAACAGCTGCACAACTCCTGAATATGTTAAAGCTCAGCAGAGAGTCCACAGCCAAGCAAATACTAGGAAGTAAGAAGACTCTTTTAGAGCAGAATACCGTTTATGAGCAACAATCAAATGAACTCTGCACTCTAAAAGCATAAACATTCTTTAAATAAAAAACCTAATTCAAATATACTTTAAAGGAATATATGAGAAATTCAGAGTTACAATGTAGTTCCTAGCACACAAGTCTAGGAATGTGTACTGTTATCTACAGCAATAATTTCCAACTCATAAACTAATACTCTTTCACATCATCGGCAACAGATATTGCAGAATGAGCACTTATTTCACAAGACAAATTAATCTAATTTTTAAGTATAGATTATTTAAATTTAGTTATTATTGCATTTGCAGCAGATAGAAAGCTTTAAAAAATCCGTCATTTTTTTCCATGAATGGCGAGGACAGTCTTAAAAATGTGAACTCTCCAACTCTAAGTCAAGCCCTAGGAGACTGAGAGAGAAGGAATAAAAGGATATTTGTTTTCTATTTTTGTATTTTTTTCTCTTCCCATAGCTTAACTACACTATTCCTCAATTTCAGCCTTATGTTTCTCTGCAGACATAAAAAAAATGGGCTAAGGAAACAAAAATTTCCACGTCAATTCAAGATCAATGTTGTCTCAGTACTAGTTTGCTCAAAGCTCCATCCAGCCTGGCCTTTAACACTTCCAGGAATGGGGTATCCATAATTTCTCTGGACAGTCTGTTCCAGTGCCTCTCCACTCTTACACCAAAGAATTTCTTCCTTAAACCTAATCTAAACTTTCCCTCTTTCAGGTTAAAACCATTCCCTCTTGTCCTACTGTTACATGGCCTTGTAAAATGTCCCTCTCCAGCCTCCTTTTAAGTCCCACTGAGGTATTGAAAGGAGCTCTAAAATCTCCCTGGAGCCTTCCCTTCTTCAAGCTCAACAAGCTCAGCTCTCCCAACCTGTCTTCATAGGAGAGGTCCTCCAGCCCTCTGATCATTTTCTATATCAAACACTACATCCAGGCTCGGAGGGGACAGTCATATGCATGTCTATACCTATCAAAGATAAATATGATAAAGAACTTCACATATGCAATAACAGCACAACCAAATTCACAGCAAACATCAGAAGACCAATGTACAAGTCAGAAATATGCTGCACATGTGAAGGCCTCTGGTGAAAAAAATCTGAAAGAAACAGCTTAGAGTGATTCTTACTCTTGGGCCTTGTTTTACTAGAGGGCAAGCATTTCACTTTTTAGATAGATGATAACAGCAAACAACATCTGCTAGAGAACTTGAGAAGATAATCCACAAGGTCCCTTCTAATCTCAACAATTTGTGAACTAACTCAAAAAGTAGGAAAAAAACCCAACCAGAAACAATTTTACAAAGGCTTGTGCAAAAGATATATGCATAAGAAACCACAGTGATACATGTCATTTATTCCAAACGCGGCTACTACCTGCATGATACTACAGCATGGTCTAAGTGTTCTGCACAGAGATGTACAAAACCCTGCTACAGTGTAACCAAATGTGTATTTTAAGTAACTGTGCTTAAAGAAAAGCTGTTCTATCACTGAGCTATTAGGTGACTATGTTCACCATAAGAAATTCTTATAAGGCAAAAATAGGAAGAACAAACAGGAAACACGCATAAGGTATTTAAATTAGCTGTCTAAAGTAAAACGTTTGAAAAGAAGTAAAGCAATTATCATTAAGAATCCTGTATCTACTTGCAGAATTCCATGCATGGCTTTGCCAAATAGGGAATCTGGAGATGAAATGAAGAAATTCATCAGTGAGTGAAGAAAAAGCCACCCATCAGAATGAGACTATGGGGACAGCTAAACACCAATTAAATGCAGGAATCCAAAGAACCTTTCACTGTATATGAGGGAAGTCAAATCTGAAGCAACACACATTTTTGTGGTTCAACCATTCTTTAAATTTTCCAGATGACCACATAATCTGTTACTTAAAAAGTAGTATTAATTCAGGAAGTCCTTCCTAACATCACTGTTGACCACAGAAAAAAGAGTTGTACATGATGGACAAAAGTCAGGCTTGGAAAGACAGGCTGCAGATCCCAAGCAAACTGCCATTCAGGCCCAGCCCAGGAATAGAAGAATCTTAAGATTCTAAAAAGATTCAGTTCCCAGTTCACCTTGTTAGAGAGACAAAAAAACAAACAAAAAAAAAGAAAACCCCCAAAAAAACCACACCAACCCAAAAATACAAAAAAAACCCCCCACAAACCAGAAAAAAACAAAACAAAACAAAATCTACCATACCAGACTTTGAATTTGCCAAAAACACTTCAGATACCACCACAACTGGTCACTGCCACTTGCTGTAGAAGATAATTTGCTAAGAGTGGACATGGGCTCATTTGCCTCCCTTTCTGCTCTGCACTGAAATTTCACCATCAGTACACTTACTTCACATCACAAATCAAATGAAAAGGAAAAATAACAACTAACTAGGTTTTTCTAGGATCAATGTTTCCCTTCCTTGAACTTCTGAAAAATTAAGAAAAATCACAGTATAGACAAAATTGTTTATTTGAAGGCAAGTCATTTTAAAGCAGGTGAAGTCTGGGAAGTCAGCCTATGAATATCATTTCCTACTAACACCATTTCCCCACACCATGCCCTTACTCAACATAGACAATGTATATAGCAAAGTACTACAGCAAAAGTACTCTGAAAAGACTGAATGTGATTTCTTTTTGCAACTTACCAGTTTAAATGTACCTGTCAACAGGCACGAGATACAAATTTAAAATACAGTAGCTAGGAGAGTTTATCTGCGTACATTTACTTTTTTTTCCAGACTTGTAACTTGTTTTATGTCATGAACTGGAAACTGAAATTACTAGCATTTTTATTAAAATATTCTGCTTCTACAGCAGACTTAATAATGGAATGCAAGATCACCAGACAGTCAGATTTTATTTTAAAGCAGTAACTTCAAAACAGAAGAAGTGCAAATAAAGCCAACGATGTAGCCACTACTGAACAGTCATCTACAGCAAGAGGAACTACCTGAAACATTTCTGAACAGACCACGTGTTTTTTACACACATACTGAATGCTACTGGTGCAGTGTTCCGAACTCATGTATGTCAAGATCACAAAACATTTCTGGGTAGCTTTTGAGCTATAACAGAATGCTCAACTGAGCGGAATTAATCCTACATTCATCTTTTGAACATAAATCTCATGCAAACATTGTTATACTATGCTTGAATATATTGTGTTGAACAAGTTTACTGAAGCAGTTTATTTTTCTTTCCATACTCCGAAATGTGGATCTCCTTCAAAAAGGAACATGCCCCAGGACTTTCAGTTGTTGCAATAAATGTATTACTAATGAATGCTACCACTTAAAATTAGAGACAAGAACAGACCAATTACATACTGTATCAGCTCAAAAATAATTTTAAAAAGGCAAGTAAAGTTACTTACCCATCATATTTATAAATATTAACTTCAAATAAGTTGTCCTTAGCATGGTTAGCACGTTCAGTTACTATGAAGAAATAAACACATTAAAATTTATTATTAAAAAATACTACTGTAAAGCTGTATATAGTGTAGAATTATAAAAATTAATTCATTAATAACCACAATTCTGATACCAATGTGACTATAAAACAGCCTGTCCATAAGATGTGTCACAAAAGATTTTTGTCAAGGAAAGAATTAAAGGTGACATACATAGTACATACTGCACTGTGTACTGAAAAAATATTTCAGTAAAAATTGTGCAAATGATCAATTAGTTTTAAAAGTGAAACTAAAAAAGAGAAGACAGGCAGCATCTTTTACTAAGAGTTCAAATAGCTCAGGAGCACCAGAAGTTTTATTTTAGTAAGCAGGAAGCTGACAGAAGGCTGCCTTTTATCTGGCTACCTATGCTTTAGTTAGAAAACATTCTCTACCACTTTGTTTCATTTCCTTAGTAAGAAAAGGTAACTAACAGAAAGAACTTTAGCTACTCAGGAATGTTTTAAAGAGTTCATACTATGCTTATTAAGAAATTGAGGTATTCATTACTCACTAACAACATCAGTGGATATAGAAGCCAGACTGAAGAGTGGAGCAACTTTCTGTTCATAAATCCTCTTCCCTTGTCTTTTTCCTCCATAGGGATTAATATACACAAGCAGCTGCTTTGGTCTAGACTCTGCAGTAAGGAAAACCATAGTATACTGCTTTTGTACACAAACCAAAAATTCATCAAGCCATACAAACCCAAACCTATTAACATCAAAGCAAGCACATCATAAAAGACTCTCACCTCTTTAACAAAGAGTTATAAAAGCCTGCTTCATCTGCTCTCTTTATTACGTAGATACCAACAGTATTGAGCAAATTGTTAATAAGACAACAGGTGAAATTCAGAATCATTTCTTCTGACTCCCTATCTCACATTCTTACCTGTCATTCTTGCAGTACCCTCCCACTACAGGAGTTGTTCTAATTACATGAGTATTATGGGCATACAAGACAAAAAGGGCAGCAATAGAAAAAACACTTGTAAGTGAGGTATACATAAAAATATTTTCACATAAATTTATTTAAACTTTCTTATTTCTTTAATAACATGGTTAAAATCCATTTCCTTTCTGTGACCAAGTCTCACTAAGAATGCCTCACAAAACTACATGCTGTAAAGCAAGTGCTTGTCCTACAGTGTTCGGTGCCCTAAAGTGTTACCCCTTCCCCCCTCCAAAAGCCATTTGTTATTACCATATCAAATGTGTCCAAACAGTTATGGATTTACACTAGTACTGTCAATGAAAACAATTATTACACTTCTGTATTAACAGAGATACAAAACAGTAATGCTTGCTGCACCTAGAAAGCCTCCTTTTTTATGGAACAGACAAAAACCTTAACATCTGTACTTCCTCAAATGGAATTCTAGATTATTAGTTTAAAATGAAAAAATATCAGACTTATTACATCAGCACACTTTTACAACAAATCCACCCAAGCTAGATAGACTGAGTGATTTAAATCTGCCCTACACTCAAAGCACTATTCAATCCATCTGAGAACATATTCCCTCTTCTGAAGAAATTTGTTACCAATAAAATGAACAATTGCACTCAAATGCTCAGGCCACAGTTCTCACAGGTGTACTGAATGGGTGCCCGTTTTTGAAAAAGACAGAAGTGAAAAAGACAGAATCTTACATGTGTACAAAACAAAAACATTAGGAACGCTTCCACTGCCTGTTCAGAACAGTTTTTCTTAAATACTAATTTTTATTCTGTAAGGTTTAAGTATCTGCACGAGTCCCACCGTGAGTGTACTTATATCCAATCCCTTCTCCAGCCCTGTATCTCAGACTGGGCTCAGACCTGCACTGTAGGGATCTCATCCCTAGTCCTGTCTCCAGCTCCAGCTGTTCTGCTCCAGCCTCTCTGGATGGACCCAATTACTTCCTCTCACTTGGGCTGCAAATTGGATCTGTTTCTATCCCCATCCCTGCTCTGCCCACCCGGCTCAGATACAGTGAGACCCTGGTAAGCAAGGGCACTGCCTCTGCTATGATCACCCTTGACCTCCTTTCTGTCATAGTTACTCTGCTCCCTGACATGTATCAAGGTATCTCTTTCAGAAATAACTCCTTCAAAATTACTTTTAACCTCCCATGAAGTAGATGTCCAAGAGTCCCAGAAATGATTAATGGGAACTCTTACTACTTAAGACACATTTTATTGATGTCAGAGTCTGGAAAGGTGAAACAGACTCATAAATCTTCCAATTGCTACAGTCCTTGACCTCAAATCTCTAAATACCTTAAATCCCTGAGCTTACAACTGCCCATTACTTCTTCCAAAGCTACAGTCACTTAAAGCCACTGCTAACCCTCAAATGTGTCTCTATTTTGTGAAAATAATTTATATCTGGGCAAAATTATACGACACCAACAGTCCTGACTGATTAAAGCACTCAGTACAACTTAGTGAATATGTAAGATAAAGTAGTGAGTGATAAGGAAACACTTCAACTCTTGGCTCCCTCAATTTTTGAGCATAAGCTGCTCTTAGGAGTTAAAAAAGCAGATATATCAAAATAACACTGATTGATGTACAAATGATGGTGCAAATGTTCATAGTTTATTCAAACTTACTCTGCATTTCAAGTAATTCCTTCAGCGCCTGTATCCACTGATTACACAAGTGCTCCTCAACACACCAAAACGTCACATCACTGCACCGCCAGCGGTGATTTCGGGCTTTCTTCACATAATACACTATTTAAATTAAAAAAACAAACCCAAAACAACATAATGAGATGGTTCTGTGAAATGAAAAATGCATTTCAGAAAGATCTCCAAAATACTGACCTGTAATTAACCTCCACTACGCACTTCTACAAATGACAGAAGCATTCAGAGTATGACCAGCACATTTGTAGGGTCCGAATGAAAACATAAGTGAAAACACTTGCTACAAGCAGACACCTAAACAAAGACTTCTTTCCAAAGAAGCCAATTCTCATCAACTTATTACAGACAATTCTCATCAACTTATTACAGACATACTTGTTCAGAAGTTCACTGAGCTTATGTATTATCTGCACTGAAGTCTTCAATATCTACATAAAAAGCCACAAGCTTAAGAAGATAAGCCACATTGACATCAACTCTCATGCAACCAACAGGGTAAATTTCATTCTATAAAGCTGAAATTTGAGAAGAAAAGATTTTGTTTTCTTGTGCATTAAGACCTTATATTTACACTTCACATACAGTATCTCCAATTACCCTTACTGGAGGACTAAAGGTGAGGAAAATACTCCACAATTTAGCACAGAAGTCACCACTCTTTTCCCAAACCAGACACTTATTTCTGGCACTTTGTTTTAAGAATGCAGTCGATAATACAAAGAAACTTTCCTGCATACATCCTCATGGTTAGGGGTTACTTACAAAACCCCAAATATTTAGGACTCATTCTTTCACCCTCTCTCTATTTTCTAGTCAAGAAATAGAAAGCAGTTGTCCTGCTGCAGAGTTATTCAGCAGCAAAAAGACACTAGGGTGGACACTCAGACATTAGTTTGAACTTCATTTAAAAAACTAAACACAGAATGTGTTCTTACAGGAAGAGTCTTATCTCCAAACAGGGATCTTTAAATATGAATCAAAAGATTTTTGGTGAGGGTTCTTTTGTTTGTTTTTTGTGGGACTTTTGCTCGGGTTTATTTCAGATTGGGATTTTGGTGGGGGGAGGGTCCATTTTTGTGAGTGTTTTTGTTTGTTTGAGTTGTCTTTGGTTTTTGGTTGGTTGCTTTTTTGGGGGTGGAGTTTCTTTAAAAACGTAATTTTTGTTAAAAAAACCCCCAAAACTTTGACAATTCCTTCTGAGTCTGCCTTAAACTACCTTCACCAGAATAACAAGCACAAGAGTCCAGAGACTGTTATTTGCCTTACCTGTGAAAGCATGTAGCTTTGCCATTTTTTGCCATCTGCCAATGTTACGTTGTTTCTTGTTAAACTCAGTTTCTTCTACAGCAATGATCTCAGAGATGGGTACAAAACAGTTTCCTGTATGAACACAAGATCTTACATATTAGACACCTCAAACATCACCTGAATGATTATTTCTATACCTAATATAATACAGACATATGATTAGAGCAGTTGCTCAACAAGCATAACCAAGAGCATAACTAGAAATTTTCTGAATACTTTTTAACTTTCTTTTGTCTTTCAAAGCACATAACCCATAACCACCTACAAACTACCCAAAGCTGTATTTAAAATGTCTATGATTTCTCAGAAAATTAGGTATTTCTTGTATAAAAATATTTTTGCATGAAGCCAAAATCCAGCAACATTGATTTCAGAGTAATTAAACCACCCCTTCTACAAGGCCCAGTACAGATACTTGACAGTGAATTGCACAAGCTATTTCAAGGAATGTGCAACTAAATCTAGTGCACAGACTACACAGGCTATTTGTTATTCCCAAGTAAGTAGCGGGCTTATGACAGGGCATTCAGATGAATTCTTAAGATTTTAAATCCCAGTGAGCTTTTAAAGTTTAGTATCTCTTAAGAAGAGAATTCTAGATGTTATGTTTATGTACTGTGAAATATTTTACTCCTATCAATTTCAAAACTACTGTTTTTCAGAATTAAAGGCCTCTTGTTCTCAGACTATGAAATAATTTCCTCCAACCTCATTCCTTTTCTCTTAGTTTCTAAACATCATCTCAGACTTCTTAAGTCCTGTCAAATTGAAGACTTTTGTCTCATTTTCATTACTGATTTCAACGCTGCTTTGTTGTTACTTCATCTTAAAAAAGTGAAACTTAAAATCCATGCCTTGTATTTATGTACAAGCAAGTGCTCTCTGTATACATACGCATGTATAAAAGATTCATATTGTTATAATAATATAGTCTTATGTAAATAATCTCCTGTAATAAGAATTACACTTGTTTCTCTGAAATATACAGTGATACTAAGATACTGAGATATCCAACACATAAAATACAGACAATAATACCATTGCTACTGGGGTTTATTCTACACTTAATTTTCCTCACTATTTTGCAGTAGTTCAATGGCAGTGGTGAGGAATGTAAAATGAGTGAAAAGTTTTCCTGACCTCTTCACAGTGACTGATGACTGTGATTCATTTGCCACTAATTCGCTTTTATTTTTTCCCATCCTATTTAATTAGTTTAGTCAAGCGAGTCTTTATATATCATCACATGTATTGACAATTTGTGGACTACTCACTAAGGAGTTTTGGTATTCAATGTGATTTATACTCATTTAGTGATTTTATCTTCCCTGAATTTTTTAGTATGATTCAAAAGAAACGCAGCCTTTCAACTTTACACTGAGGTCCTTTAGGAATCTGGCTGTATGTGAATGTTCCAACTCAAAAATTTCAGCTTATAATAATTGCATTTATTACATTCAAGGCATGATAGGGAAGTGCAGCAGTGACATAACATTGTAGCAAAGTTTCAACAGCAGAGATAAACTCTGAGATGTATGGCACGTGTACTGTACACACACATGTAAGACAACATCCAGTACTGGACAGTAACAGTTACTAGGTCTTCCAACAGATACAAGATCTGCTAAGGGATCTCAATATGATTACCCTATACAGTTATCCAAGGAAAAAGAAATACAGAACACAGATGGAAGAAAAAATGAAAGGAAGCACATTCTTTATCTTTCTTTCCCAAAACTGCTTTTACTTATTGTTCTACTGACTCTGCCACCGATCCATATGTCAAAATATGAAAGAAAATTTGTTGCATCTATAAAGACTGCACTCAAATGGTAATTTATTTTGTTACTGCTCAAAGATATGCTATAAAACTTAAAAACTACATTTAGATAAAAATTTAAATGACAGTGCTCTAAATAACATTTTTGGAAATAGTTGTACATAGTGCATACTTTTTAGCATGTACTCTGGGAGCAGCAACTGAAGTAATTGTCTTATTAGGCATTTTTTATATAATAAAGCTGTCCAACTATACAGATAGCTAATGGATTTTAAAGTACTTCCAAATCTGTATCACTGAAAGCATTCCTTTAGAATATATACTTCAGCACATATTACACAGTTTCTATTAACCTTGAAACCACCTATAAGCTCTCCTAATTCTGTGCTCTCCCTCTGACAGTTACATGACTGTTTTGATTTTTCAGCAAATCTCATCTCAGAAATGGCAAAAAAAGCAAAAAGTAAATGTTTTTGGTTTATATGTATTTTTTTCATTTTATGGCACCAGAGTTACAAATCTGAAAAATAGATTCCTCAACAATGAGGGGAGGAAAACACCAAAGGAACAAAAACGAAGAACAGATCCCACCTTCCATCTGTAAATCTTTGGCTCTGGTGAAAGTCTGAGGAGTTTCTGTTCTGGGAATACCAGCTCTGCTGATTATGTCTCTCAGTACTACTTAGCACCATAAAAGCACCCAGCAACTCCACTGTCCTGACAACATATTTCAATCTTAAGGCAGTCAAAATCACACACTACTGAACCCAGTAATTGCAGAAGGGCAGAAAGATGCAAAGCTGTCTCAAATAACGTGTTATTCAGAACATTCCCTACTGCTTATAACAACGAATTCTAGTGTGTTTGAATAGAATTCAAGAATTTCTATCAGTCCAAATATCTCTATCACTAT
The DNA here is from genome assembly GCA_008694505.1 of Cyanoderma ruficeps. Lineage (NCBI taxonomy): Eukaryota > Metazoa > Chordata > Aves > Passeriformes > Timaliidae > Cyanoderma > Cyanoderma ruficeps. The sequence goes on from VZDJ01000623.1 coordinate 12,059,472, forward strand.
TTGCCTTAGTGCTACACAGAATATTGTTTAATCACATTGCAAACCAACTACTTAGTCCCACCCCTCCACTTTTTCCCCAGAAGGAAGAAGCTTTCAGCGTGAAGCAGAGACCTTCAGTACGAGTACAACAGTCCTGTTCCTCTGCTGTTTAGTCACCAAAACCTGCCCCATAAAAAATAGCACTAACCCATCCTCTCCTGAAGGTTCACATATGTACTAATTATAGTCCTTTCCCACACCTACTTTTGTAGCATTTACCCTATTATAAGGCAGCATGAGACATTTATTTCACTGACATAGCATAAAGGTGTTCACCCAAAGGCCTTCACCTTTATGTTTCTCCCAAAATATGGAAAACCTTATTGCCACATTAACAAAACAAACCCCCATAAAAAAAAGTTGCTTACACCAGTACTACAAGATCAACATTAATGAAAAAAGGTTGAAATATGGGCTCAGACAATGTCAAACAAAGAACTTTACTTGGCTCAGTCCAATCTATTCAACCGAGCAGCACACAACAACTTCCAGACCAAATTTTCACCATGGTCAATGGCTAACATATTACAGACAAAGAGCTGACCATCCAGAGAAGGTGGATGAAAGGGCATGGCAAAAAAAAGTAAAAAGTTAAAAACCCAAACAAAACACACAGTAAACAGGTGACAGTCTTCTCAGCACTCAGGCTGTGCCAGTCATTACTCATTCTGGGTCACAGTGCTCTTAATCTTAACATTCTTCCTAAAAGCAAACTGATAAATCAGCAAAACACTGGATTAGATGCACACTATTTGTCCCACATTAAGCAAGTTTGAGAGGAGAAAAAAAAAAACCAAATAAAACCCACAGAAACAAAACCAAGATAAGCACACTAATAGTGGGCTTTCTTTGTGCAAAATGCAGCCAGCAGTTGGGAAGTGTGTTTTTTTGTGTTAAAAAAAGATTTTTGGTGTGTCATTGCTGTCTGCCACTCCCACAGAACACTTCCTGAGTTTATGAGCACACACTCAGAACTTCAGTCAAGACTTGTTCATTCATCACTGCCAGCTACATCTCCTACCAAACTTCCCCCTCAAAAATGTGTTAGCTCAAAACAACCTAGACACAACCACAACCACAAAAACATCGCTGATTACAGCATTTGGTTTATTCTTAAAATTCAGCTGAGGCCCACACGGATGCAGTGGCATTTACAGTTAATTTAAACTATTAGCATATTCTCATGACTTAAAAGTAAAAAGCTGGGATATAGGTTTAAAGAAAATGTGTATTTTAAGTAACTTTGAAAACTAATTTGCTGTTAGAGCGCACACGAAGGGTCAAGCTTTCAGGTATAAGATTTGCCTTCACCTAAAAGCAAGAGAGGAATACTTTCTATCAGAAGGTACATGGTATTATACCAATCATGTACTATAGAAAGCTGTGTTTAATAAACACTAGAGAAGGTAGGATACAGAGCAGAATTACTAACAATTCACACCCTAAGGGAGGGAGAAGAAAGAAGGTATCATGGCTGATTTAAATCAAAACTGTGGAAGAGTCACAGAAAAATCCAAAGACCATGATTTCACCATGTACAGCCACGTATGAGGAAATCTGCTTCTTTTATTTTAAAGTAAATTTTCGAGTACTTTGTAAGCCAACAGACCAGCTTCTATTATTATCACACAGTTATTTCATATCACATGAATCTGAATCAAAGCACAGCAATTCCAACTTGGATCAACTTGGAACATTTAAATCATATTATTGAATGACTTCCTATTGTTTCTTCTGCATTTCTAAATAAAATCTTTTCTGCTCAACTATGAATATTTCAATGATAAAGCAGGGAGTAAGATGCACTTTTTCACCTTAAGGCGGGGAAACAACCCAGCAAAAAGTTGTATGCTAAAGAACATGTATTGTTTAATGTAGTGTGCATCCCTATTGGAAAAACATATCTTCCAGAAGACAACACATTCCAAAGAAGCAATGCCTGCTGGGGCAATTATTCCCCACATCCTACTTGTGTAATGTAGTTGTGACCTTGCCTATAGAGAAACATTGTTCACATTTCTGCACACGTCCACTGCCAGATAGGAATGACTGATGACAAATGCCCTTGACTAAGGATGTGCCAGCACTCTGCAAGTGCCAGGTGCTGGACAGACGTGCTGCCAAGCTGGCCCACCCTCTGCTAAGTACCCTGCTTATCAAACTGAGCTTTCTGCAGAAGCCACCAGAATGGCATCAGTGCTGTTAACACCAGTTCTGAGGCTTCCTCAGGCGGTTGCTTTGGAAAAGACACATGGAAGAGAATTCTGAAATACAAAGGCTGAAAGAAGGCACACAAATTAAGTGAAGGCACAGAGTTCAGGGTCTAGTTTGGTCATCCCCTTCATGCTTATATTTTAGGGAAAAAAAATCCTAGAAAAATGACAGGAGAATCTCATTCTGCATTTGTAATGCTTTAGTACCAGGCACAATAAAAACTTAGGCAATGCTTCTGAAATACCTCTAAGAATATACGCACATTATACACTCTGCTATGAATTCGGTACAAAAAGTTTTATCATGTGTTACTTGAGAAAAATCTGCCTGTGCCATCAACATGAGGGAAATAATAAAACAATTTAGCTGACCAGCTTTGCATACACTATTTATGATTCATGACTAACTCTCATGCAGAAATATTACAAGGTTGAAAAATAATGTTCATCAGAAAATTTGAAGATGAAGGCATCCCTAGGAAAAAAAGATGCATATCTAAAAGTAACAGAGAAACACATGAAAATTCACAGGTAAAACTTTTCCATGTAAGTTCAAACACGTCTAAGTATCTAAGAACAGGAAGCAGGAACCTGATTACGCTGAGGAGAGAACTTGAAACTATGATGCTGTTGAACAAAGTCTGACAGTAGGAAATAAAGTGTACTTCAGAATTTAAAAACACACCATGACTTAAACCAACATTCGATGTTTTTGTTGGTGGTGGTGTCTTCCAAATGATAGCATTAAAGAGAATTCTCCTCAATTAATACTTCTACATTTTTGACAGAATAGGATTTAAATAGGATAGGATAGGATTTAAATACATACATACATATATGTATGTATATAAATATCACTGTACAGATATGAGAAAACAGAAGAAATTCCCCATACTCTCTAAAACTGTTTTTCTGGACAACAGGACAAGGTCTGTCTTGTTTCCTATCTGTTCCTGATTTTGGATGCAACAGGAAAAGGTAAACATTGCAACACTTCTACAATACACCTAGGTATAGCTCTAGTTCTGTACATGTCAAAGTCTGAAAACCTTGAAAAAACATATACCAAACAATTTTTATTTATAGGCCTAAATTCAAGACAGTAATAAATGCTCTGAAAATAAGTAGCCCTGCGTTTTTACAGTTTAAAGACAACCGCTTCATTGTAATAGCTACCTACTAAACAAGAAATGTAGCACTTTCATACTGCATCATTTAGTCTGTATTTAGACACAGTGTAGTCATGTAGCCAAAGGCTAAATGGCAGAAAGATACCAATCTTGGTCAAGCAACTCTTCTGAAATTATATGCTTCTAACTAACCATCTTCCGTATTATTAAGTTTATTTATATATTGTTATGTCTGCTGCTCATATTTCCAAAATAATTGTAGAGAGCACAATGAATCATCACAGGTCTTAAAAAGAGCCTGGAGACAACAGCACAGCAATACAAAACTGTGATGATATTAAAGCTCCAGTGCAGGGAACACATGAATTAACGAGAGTGTTAAGAACAGAAGGTACATTATCTATTGTATTGATTCCTACATAAATTATACCTGTGACTCCAGAACACCTAGGTATTTCTCTTTCTTCTCTTTTCCCTTGTGATTTCACATGTTTTTCAAACTCTTGTAAAGAGCTGTGCTACAAGACAGTGGCTGCACTCAGTAGCCACACTTGCCTCTTAGGGCATCTCCAGCTGGGTACTACTTCAGAAACTGCCATACATAGACTCTAATTTACTGTGTCCCACTGTCCTTCCACCATTCCCAGAATCATGATATTTGGAACATGCTTCAGGGCAGGTTCATACACCGTTTAGTCTACCAGGAGCAAAGCAAGAAAACTTACAACTTAAAAAGTAGTTAAAATTCAATTCACAACTGCAAGCAGCTGTAAACTTTAGTGCTCACGAGAGAGTTAGTGTGAATCTGTGGCACTCCTGCTTAGTCTAAAGGAATTCATCAGACAGGAGAGTAGCACTCCCCTTGAACTTGCTCTAGCCTACACATCAATCTCCTAGTGACTTTGCAAAGGCATTTTTAGAAGGATTTTACACAATTCGACCAAATTATCTCCAAAGTAGAAGGTATTTTACCTAGTGGGAGCAATTATCCCAAAAGACCTTGAAACTTTCTATTTTAAATTTAAGATCCTGGTACCTTTATGTACACTAATTTTATTTCATTTTGAAAAGTATACAGCCTACTTTTCACAACAATGTATTAAGCTTGGCAGAATTAAAGAATCAATTTGTCCTTAAAGTCTTAAGTTCCTTTAACTTAGAAAAGGTCAAGAATTTTTGATTACTTTTTTCACCGGTATTGTGGATAAACACTAGATTATGTCAAACTACTTGCACAATTGCAAAGGAAGGATAACAAACTCTATTTTTATATTATGAATAAGAAGGGTTGCACTTGAAATATAACCTAATCTCAGTTATGCAAACTGTAACACCAAATTCTTACAATTCTTGAGTTCTCTTTCTCCTGTTTCCCTCACCTTCTTGAAAAAAGCCTCAGGCCAACAAGATATTATGATAAAATCTGAAAAATATTTAACAAATGTACATGGCAAGAATGGACTATTTAACTATTTAAGTTTGGGGACTCGCCTGGGATTGGAAACATCTATAGTCAAACCTTTCTCAGATAAAACTTCTAATCAGTCTTTCTATTATTAGTTTCTCACTGTCTCAGATCCTGCAACCTCTAAAATGAGGATGACAGCAGTTTCCAACTCTACAGCAGCTGCTGTGAAAAAAAGGGCATTACACATGTTCAAACGTTCACATGCCACGTTAATATGGCAGCATTAACAATGGGAATAATTACTATATAAAACCCCCAAGGTCAAAGACCCTAAAAAAATACCTCTTAAAAGTACAGCAGAAAGTCTGATATGCAAACATTCTCAGAAGTTATTCTGAATTTTTCCAGGTATTTTCATCGGTGACTTCTCAGATTTCTATAGTTCCCCTTTTGTGCAGTTAGCATAGTTTTGTACATCCACACTATGCTAACTGCACAAAAGGGGAACTACAGAAATCTTTGTTACCACACTACAAACTAGTAGCCTACATTAAATATTTCCAAACCAGTAAATCTCAAAAGTTAAACTTTGTAAAATTTCCACTAAGCCCCTAAGAAACCTGAGTTTTTAAAAAGCTCAAAAAACGCCGCCCAAAACAAAAAAACAAAACCAAAACCCCAAAACAAACAAAAAAATCCCCAACAGAAGTAGTCATTGCCTAAGACACTGCCTCAGTATAAAAGTGTTTTTAACCACAAGTCTTGTTGTAACTAAAAAAACCAAAACTGCTTTTAAGGTTTTGTATGCGTCTTATTGTACCGCTACGACTACTTTAAATACATTAAACTACACGTTTCTCCGTACTCGCGGCGCCAAGAAACAACGGGTCCAGCCGAGCAAATCAGTGTTCTGCTGGGGCAGCTGGGGGACAGGTGTCCCCCGGGCCGTCAGCGGCACGCTCGGAGCAGATGCTCGGCCGGGCTGCCCCGCCATACGCGGGACGCGCTGCGCTCGCTCGCAGGGGCTGCGGCTCAGCGAGAGCAGCTCTCGGCTTTGTTTCGGAAGGCACAGCCTTCAGCGCTCAGCACAGCCGGCGGCTGTCGCGGTCCGTCCCGCCGACATCTCCCCGCTGCGAGCGCCCTGCCCGGCGCCGCGTGGGACCGGGCCACCCTCCGCCCGTCGGACTCTGAACCCCAGAGGCGACGCACAGGCGCCCGAGGGCAGGAAGCGCTCACGCCGACGGAGCTCTGCGGATGCTCAACGAGCCCCGGGCGCGGAGACGCCGCCGCGGGGGCCGGGACAGCGCCTGCCGCAGGCCGCCCCCGCCGGCAGCCGCGCCGCCGGGGACGCTGCGGACGCCCTTCCCCCCCGCCGAGGGCGGGCGCCCCTCGGGCGGCCCGGGCCCGTCCCAGGCCGCGGCAGGTGCGCCCCGGCCCCCGCCCGCCCCACTCACCGCGGACGCGGCGCGGCGGGCGGGGGTCGCACCAGGCCAGCCGCCCCCGCTCCTCGTCTAAGGTGACCTCCCAGGAGCGCCGCCCCAGCCCCAGCGAGGACACGAGCCGGGGCCGGCGGCCGCCGGGGAGCCGCTCCATGGCCGCCGAGAGCCCGGCCCGCCGCAGCCGCTACCGCATGGCCCGGCGGAGCGGGCGGGCGCCGCGGGCGAACCCAGCAGCTGCTAACGGCGCCCCCGGCCCGCCGCTACCCCGGCTGACCCGGGCGGGGCGGGAGCGGCGTCAGCGCTACGCCAGCACCGCGGGGCGGGGCCGCGGCTCCCGCATCGGCGGCGGGGCGGGGCGGGCAGCGGGGTACGTTCTGTCCGATCGCCCCGCCGGAGGGAAACGTGCCCGACCACCCGCGGCAGAGCTTCGCTGCCCCGAGCCCCCGGCTCCGGGCAGAGACTCCGGGATTGATACAGTAACGGGCTGGGATTGCTTTCGTGGGGGAGTTTTGCGGGACGACGAAGCACCTATGTTAGTGACGATGGACTCTTCCTTCTTTCCCTTTAGACAGTGAAAATGCAGTGAGTGCATACCAATATCTGGTGATACAAACCTCTCCTTCTGACTTCGCCTCCCTTTACATAAAAACGTTTTGGGTTTGCCTTAAATATAGGGAGAGTAATTCACTATAATTGAGCTCTTAGTTCCTTGCTCCCTTCCCTCCTTAGTGTTGCTGAAACCCACGACCATCAGCAGCCTACCAAAATTACGGGCCAGGCAGAGCAGCAGTACCCATCTCCAGCCTGCCTCCAAATCTGAGTACTTCCTACAGAGTTTAGCTCGAAATGTCTCCAGTCTGTTCTTACCTGGGTCCAGCCGAGGACCAGCACTCCGTCTGGCTTTGCTCAGGCTGAAAAACCTTCTACACTTTAGCTCTGCTCTGAACGTTATAATATACTCACATTTCACTCACATTTTACAAGGGAGAATGACTTTACACATTTACAGGAAGGAATAACTTTAAATTGAAAGAGGATAGGTTTAGATTAGATATTAGGAAGAAACTCCTTACTGTGAGGGTGGTAAAACATTGGAACAGGTTGCCCAGAGAAGCTGTGGATGCTCCATTCCTGGAAGTGTTCCAAGGCCAGTGGAGGGTGTCCCTGACCATGATAGGGGTTGGGAAATAGGTGATCTTTAAGGTCTTGTCCAACCTATTCCATTCTGTGATTCTATGATTTCATCTTCTGAAAACAAATGAGCTAGGAACTGTAATCCAAGTTATGTGTTGAAGATAGTCTTCCTGTGCAACAAATGCTAGTTGTCATCTATCACAGTCAGTCCAATAGTCTTTCCTCTGGCCTTAAAAGAGAAGATATTATCTTTATTGGGAACAAACCTAGGTATGGCACACTTCCACAATTTCAAGGAGTACTTTGTCTCTGTCAGTTATTTTGTTCTTTACATTTTTTAATCTGTCCCTTCACAAACACGTGTAGAGCTCTTTATACTGAGACTTAAAGTTTGTTGCAAAAATCCATTGTGAACAATAGTCTGCTAAGTGCAGTTCTGAGCAGTCATTAATGTCTCACTGGTTCCTTGTATTTTACCATCTAAATCATCTCTTATCATCCATCTTGCACTTGCATGGTGTAGCAGGTTGACCCTGTTTGGATGCCAGGCATCCACAAAAGCCTATTGCTCCCCTCTGTAGCTGGAAAGGTGTTGAGGTCCGCTTTCTTGGGGCTGCTTACCGGCTAGCTTGCCCCGCGGTCTCAATATGTCAGGTGTTTGCTGTTCCTGAATCTCAGGCTAAAGCATGGAATTGCGGCGTGGAATGAAAGAGCGGGCTCCTGCTAGGTTTTAGATGGTCTTTATTTCCTCCCACGTGCAGGTGTCAGTTCAGGGAGGCAGAGGGTTCAGGAGCTCAAGTGAACAGGCTGAACCCCCTGAGCAAAAGCAAGAGCAGGGGCAGGAGCACCCCTCTTAAGTGTGGGGGGGGCGGTTCCCAAACAACAAGGACCTCAGCACCAATACCAGGGAAGGGGGGGTGCAACCCAACACAGAGACTTAATACATTGATGGAAGAAGGTGTCATTCATGGACCCAGACGAATCCCAGGGTCTTTTCCCTAGAATTTTCTAGAACTTACAACATGATTGACACCAGGGTCACACCACTAGGGGTTTTAGGGGGGGGGATTGAGACAAACCAATATGAACATGTTACAAAGCATATAAAACATTGAAAACCAAATTTCGCACTGCTACAGAAAGGGAGAGAAAATGTAACAAAGTGTTCATGATTAAGATAAGGACAGAGAGAGATCACTCACCAAATACTGTCACATGCAAAACATGCTCAAAGTAGAGATATTAATTGAATTTATTGCTAAGAAATTAGAGCACGATAATGAGAAATAAAGTAAGACCTTAAAAACACTTTTCCTCCACCCCTCCCTCCTTCCCAGGTCTACCTCCTTCCCCTGCAGAGGCAGGGAAATGGGGCATGGGGGTCAGTTTGTTACACATTGCTTCTGCCACTGCAGGGAGAGGAGTCTTTTCCCCTCCAACACGAGCTCCCTCCCACAGGAGGCTTTTGCTCTTGAACCCTTCAGACATGCTCCAAGATTGAATGGATCACTAATACAAAGCTGTTATCTTAAAAATGTTACACAGAAGTACTTATTTCATTTCTCCAATGGACAAAGTAGATTTAATATTTTATAGCCTACAGTCACCAGAATCAATATTCTTATGCTGTAATCCATGTTAGCTGAAGAAGTAAAAAGTTTATTCCTTTTACCTTTCCTGCCTATGATGGTTTCCTTTTATTCTTATTAACTTGAAAACTCCTTTTTACTTACTTAAGGCTAAAATCTTGAACTGTAAGATACAAAACTGATAAAGTATTTTCTGGTCTGTTGAAAGTCTACTAAGGTGTACTAGCACCACTAGCAGAAATGGCATCCGCATTTCTTACTTGTTTAGATAAGAAGAAGCCACTTCTTTCATCTTTGCACACTGTTTTGTTCACAGAATCACAGGATGGATAAGATTGAAAGGGATCACAGTGGGTCACCTGGTTCAACCTTTCTGCTTAGTCAGGACCATCCTAGAGCACGTTGCACAGAATTGCACCAAGATGGTTCTTGAAAATCTCCAGTGAGGGAAGCTCCACAACCTCTCTGGGCAACCTGTTCCAGTCCATGGTCAGCTTGACAGTAAAGAAGTTCTTCCATATATTCAGGTGGAAACTTCCTCTGCATCAGTTTCTGCCTGTTGCCTCTTGTCTTACTGCTTGGCACCACCGAGTAGAGCCTGGCTCCATCTTCCTGACACCCATCCTTCAGATACTTACATACATCAATGAGATCTGCTCTTATTCTTGTCTTCTCAAGACTGAAAAGGCCCATCTTCCACAGCCTTTCCTCATAAGAGAGATTCTTCAGTCCCTTAATCATCTTTCTTGCCCTTCACTGGACCTGCTCCAGGAGCAACATGTCTCTCTTGTGTTGAGGAGCCCATGACTTGGGATTCTCCATGCTGCTACAGGAATGTCTTCAGGAATTTTTATCAATGCTCTGTTGGGTCTGCTCTGGTACTGTCTGGTAGTTCCCTGAATATCATCAAAGTGTGCATCTGTCTCTAGAAAGTAAAGGTCAAATTTGAACCAACACATTTTTATTTTCAATCAGTTTTAGTACTTCATGTTTTTCTTCCCTGATTGTAACAGAGAAATAATTTCTAAAGGATGACTGATTTAGTAGACTAAAGCACACACCCCAATTATTGCTTTACTACTTATTAGCTAAGCCTTTAATTACCACTGAGGTGACATTACTGTGGATGAAGTGATGCCAGTAAATTGCAGGATTTACTACCTTTGTGGTAAAGACGCCCCATCACAGGGCTACACCCTGAGAAATGACATGGTTGTAAAAACACCTCACTTTATTCACAGGTCCAGAGAGGCCACAGGAAAAGTTGCAATTGTAGTTAACTTGGGAACAATAATACATTACATAGCATGTACAATTCACAATGTCAAATGGGAAGAATGCAGGAAGGTAGCACAACTTACGGAGTTGATTGCTATGATCCATTTAGTACCTATTTAGAAAACAACATGGTGTTTAAAGCCAAATTTCTCTCCTCAGTGTCTGACTTTAGAGTAGGTCATTCATTTCAGATGACACCAAGTTAAGTGGTGCAGCTGTTACTCCTGAGGGAAGGGGTGCCATCCACAGGGATCTTGACAGCCTTGAAGAGTGGGCCCTTGCAAACCTCAGTAAGTTCAACATGGGAAGGTGCAAGGCCCCACACCCTGGGTCAGGATAATCACCAGTATCAATATGAGATGGGGGATGAAGGCATTGAGAGCAGCCCTGAGGAGAAGGATTTGGAGGTGCTGGTGGATGAAAAATTGAACATGACCTGGCAATGCATTCTTGCAGCCCAGAATCCCAACTGTATCCTGGGCTAAATCAAAAGGAGTGTGGCCAGCCTGCCTTATCCTGGGAGACATTTCTCCCTCTTTACTCTGCTCTTGTGAGACCCCACCTAGAGTGGTGAGACACTGGAACAGATTGCTTAGAGAAGTTGTGATGCCCCATCCCTAGAAGCATTTGAGGCCAGGTGTGATGGGGCTTTGGGCAGCCTGGTGTAGTGGAAGGTGTCCCTGTCCATAGCAGGAAATCGTTCTATGACTCTGACATCTCTATAAAAGGTACTTAATTCTAGCAACTCTGTTATACTGAACTGGATCATTACATGATAATGCAGGCAGTCAATTAAGGAACTCTTCTCAGCAGGTACATCTATTTAATCAACAGCAGCAGAGATATATTCTTCAGCATGACCTGCATTATCAAAATATTGATTTAAATCATTACAAGCTCCAGCTATCACTCTTCCAAATCTCTTGCAGGTGTACTTCTTCATTAGGATCCTGCAACTAATTTATTTTCCATAGCAAAAATCAAGCATGCCCTTGTAGTATTTTGGCAGAGGTAGAAAGTACTGTGTATCCAATTTTATCTGAGAGAGTGAGTCTAAAGTGAAAACGATTTTAACCACAAGGAAAGCTGAAGTATGCTTTCACTTTGTTCTTCAGCATACATAAGTATGCTGAAGAACAAAGAAGAATCATATTTCACCATAATTGGCCACTCTACTCAGTTATGTGTTGGAAATCTAGAGGGAATCACAGATTTGTAGCAGGAGCTCTGAAAAACACAGCTAGTCAGATACACATAAGGGAGCCCTTCAGCTGCTACGCCCAGTGCTTCCAGGGAGATTGTTGCAGGCTCAAGGACTCCTCCATGTCCCAAGGAACATCTGCAATTATGCTCAGTCCCACTGAGGGATGAGAAGGAAGTTCAAGATCAGTGAAGGAGTTCCTAATATTGTTCCTTGAATATATATATGAGAGTCAGCTGTGGTCTTGTCCAAATGACAACTACCGTAGAATTGAAACTTTAATCTCATTGCTCAAGAATTTAAAACTGGAACCCAAATCATAAAAGGGATTTTACTTTTTCATATATTTTTTCATTTCTACTGCCCACAAGTAACTATGAAGTATTTCTGTTCTTCCAAAGAAAAATGCCCCAAGAAAGTTTTTAGAAGGCTGCTTGGGAGTCATAAAAAATTTTTATCTCAGTTCATGTCAGGCAAATTGAAGTACTTACAGATGAATCAAATTCTGTTCTCTAATACACACACAAGTCACATTAGAACAGTGTAAATACACCAAGACATCAAATCTGGCAATTGAAATACTTTTGGAAAATGAAAACTAGCTGACAAAGATAATAAAACAGAGGAAAATAATTCATACTAAATATTAAAATACTGACTAATATTCTAATTCCTTTTCTACTTATCAGCAAACAAAGACTAAAGCATGAGTAAAATATTCTTTCTGCTGATGGGAAGAATTACATCACCTTCTCTAGAAAAATACCTGAGCTATTTTAAAGCTCTTTTATACTTTTATCATAAAAGTTTAAATTGCATTTGTTGTTGGAAATGATCTGGGGAAAAAAAAAGAAAAAAGCAATTTTAAAGGCTTGTTAAAAAGGATGATTGCAGGCCTTTATTCACTTGAGCCAAAAGGTAATTGAGAGAAAGTTGTTGTTATAGAGCAGAATGTGGGAAGAGATCCAGAAGGTACTTTGTTTTCTTGCAAAGTGAAATGTTACATGCTGTTCCTGAACCATGGAAATTTACAAAATCCTTCCTTTCTTCCAAAGCTCCAACCTCCCTGTATATTCTCTGCATAAACTCTCTATCACTGTGAAAAATACAAAGCATTATTTGTTTCAAGCTGTTGTAGCTGTGGCTCCCACCTAGAGATATACACAGTAATACTGATTTGTGTTTCTTTGTTTAGTTCCTTATTTCTATTTTAATTATTAGTCTCAACCAAAGTCCCAGAGGAGATGTAAGACNNNCCCCCTCAACTAACTGCATCCTTTTAAAAAACAATGAAATCTAAACGTCCCTGTCTGCCAGAATGATGATGCTCTTTGGCAGTGTCAGACCAACCTTCCAGTACCTAAAGGAGTCCTACAAGAAAGCTGGGGAGGGATTTTTTGCAGTGACATGGAGTGAAATGACAAGGGGGAATAGTTTTAAACAGAAAAATGGTAGATTTACATTGAATTCTAGGAAGATATTCTCTACTGTGAGGGTGGTGGTGGTGGTGAGGCACTGGCATTGGTTGCCCAGAATAGCTGTGGATGTCCCCTCTCTGGAAGTGTTCAAGGCCAGGTTGGATGGGGCCCTGACCAGCCTGGTCTAGTAAAAGGTGTCCGTGCCCAAGGCAGGGGGGTTGGAATGAGATATTTGAGGTCCCTTCTAACCCAAATCACTCAGTGATTCTGTCAGCCTGTGAAGAAAGTGCTGGTGACATCAGAAAGTTTCTCTTTTCTGTCCACTCCTCAGCTGTATAACAAGAGTCTATTTTTCTCTACAAGATATGCTTTGCTGATACTTCCAGTCCCTCAAAGTTGCAGAAAAACTGCTCTTTACCAGGCCCATGCAGACCTTGCCTGGAGAATGCCCAGGTGTTTTTTACAGAAACATGTACAGGTACCAGTCCTCGAGAAGAGCTCTAAGAGACCATAACCCTGGTCAGGCAGACAATCTTTTATAGTTCTGATATCAAGGTATTATCAAACTATGTATTATGTTCAACTGCAACCTCCCTCATATGTACTAACTTTTATACATTCTAAGAACAGTAGGATTTTTTTTATGGTTTATAACTGCCTAAAGGGTTTTTTACACTATTACAGGGCATGTGTGTGCCACCAGCATGACACTATTGACAAATTCCAAGTGCGGGCTCCAATCTGTGCAATAAAACAGCTTCAGGATGAAAGTATTGTTAACATAAATAGTCCAACCATCACCAAAGCAACAATTTTTCTCCCAACTCATTTTTAGAGCTCTAAGTGGAGCCATTTTAACTGGATCTTTTATTCTCAGAGTGCTTCTCTAAATGCTTTGCTTCAGCAGGCAGAGCTCTAATCCACGTCAGGGCTCTACTGACTTGCATCAGGCAGCATGGCCTTGATAAACTAAAAATAAAGGAAAATTATTCTTCCATTTAAGATGGAAAGACTTATTTTTATGCCACTTTTAGCAGAACACACTGTAAAACTACTAATCAACACAGCAAGTGAAATAATAGGAAAGCACAGGGGAGAAAAAAAAATCCTCCACAGACTGTGGAGGCAGTAGAAATAGCCCCTTTCCAAAGAGGATATAAACCAAACCAGTTTCTGTTTCTCTGAAGTAGAAAAGAAAAATCTGGAGAGTATATTTATAAGACTGAAAATAACCAAGTGAAATATTTTTACCAAGTGAATTTTCACTGTTGCCCTGAGTTTTCTGCCTTCTATCTCTGTGCAGAAGTTCTCTCATGCAGCTTCATGCAAACAATGTTTATTCTTAGAATGTTTGCATTCTCCTCCTCTGAGAGAAGAAATGATTGATGGTGATGTCCACCATGCAGGTTGACAGGTGGCGACCTCTGTAGCCAATCTCTGGACCTCTGTACAAATGTATAAAGGAGTTAGATTGTAAATAAAGTAGAAGAGTTTGTTCCCCCTCACGATGCTTCTGGCCTGCTCTCTTTCTGTACCTAACGTGAGACATACCCAGCCTCGGCTAGCAACATTTCACCAAGTGAAATATTTTTTAAATAAAACAATCTCATAATGAAAAATATTATTTACTTCCTTCAGTTCTGGATAGTCTCATTAACAACACAGGAACTAAACAGAAACACAGATAATCAGATTATCAGCACTAGCAAATACACACAGCCACATTATTTATCATTACACTTCAGACCAAATATTACCTAAGATATACTTAGTTGGACTAATTAGTCTAGCAGATAAAACCAGATAAACTATCTAGTAATTAGGCAACCATGGACACAGCTCTGTATGCACCACCTCCACCATAGTCTTACTATAATACTATATAAATACTATATAAATACCCATGATCATCTTATTATACTAAAATAAAATAAAAACAAAATTTAAAAAAATGTCATCCATGACAATCAAATCAATTCTTCATTTCCAAGTATCAGCGGAAATATCTGTAGCCTCCCAATGTTGATAAATTAAAAAAACAAACAACACAGACATCAGAATGTTTATGTGAGGAATCTACTTTCCTAAAAGGAGTTCTTGATTCTGTATAGCTGCCAGGATTAAAAATTGAACTGATACAGACTGAATCAGATGGAACATAAGCCTAATTTATATTATTATATTAAATAATTTAATTTTTTCCTTATCACCAAGGAAAGGACACTGATGTATCATTTCTGACTAAAGCTGTAGTCATTCCTGTGAACATAGGTAGATTGAGCTCACTCAGGTGTGAGTGAAATTCCTAATGACCTGTTACCAAAAAATCCTTCTACTTCATATTTGACATTTGGAAGGCTCTTTGACACTTTCATCAATTTTTCTCCTTTTGAACTTATCACCCATCAAATATAGTATGAAATACAAACATTCACACCAGCCTTCTTGGAAGACATTTGGACTGGTATTCAGAGGCTCATGTGTTTTTCATTACATCTACATGACTATGAATAATTGGTTAAAGATGGATCTTGAATTCCAACTTCTTATGGGAGCAAGAGATGTTCTAAGACACAGCATTTACAAGACAGCAGAGCTACTATATGAGGAAGAAGGATGCTCAGAAGCGCAAAGACATTTGCCTAAAATAAAAATATTTGACAGATTAAACTCTGTCTTTCTTGAGAACACTGTGAATTTTAAATTGAATAGCATAGAGTTAACTTTGCTGAAAGTCCATTTTTAAAAATTATTTATAATCAAGATTTATATTTTCATATTTTCATTTAAGGTATTCCACCATTTTGATTTCAGCAGAAAAAAGCAAATCTACACAATACCTTGAGCAGAACAAAGTTATTCAGAAAATACAGCAGTGTATGAAATAAAAAATAATATTTCTTTTCTCCATCTTATTTGTTTTGGTACACAGTTTCATCAGTTGTATTATTGATTCATTGTATAATTGGAAAGTTCACAGGTGCACAAATTTATTTTTTCATAACTACTACTTTTGTAAAGACAAAGATTCTGTTTGTAGATTTTTTCAGAGTTGCATTTTCAGATTTAAGATAAATGAAGGAAGGGCTTTTTTCCTTTGAATAAGAGTGAATTTTCTCCTAGGCACAAATTTAGTTAATTCATGTGATTTAATTAACAGCATTGCTATATTGCTATCTGTGATTAGTACAATATTTTAAAAACACAATATAAACCTAAAGTAAATGTTTAGAAATGTAGGTGAAATTCTCTTTTTCAGACCAAGGTTCTGAATGGTAAGATCAAAGATGGATTGAAGCAGTTTGTCTGAATAGAGTAATTTTCACTTTGATTGTTTTTCAGATCTCTGCTGTAGTGGAGATGATGACAGCTGGTATGAAGTTGTCTGAATCAGTGATAGTAGAATGTAAAATACATGCCTATACTTTGCATAAAATCCACAAAGCAGAGTTATTTATGCATATGTCTTTTGACATCTCAGCATGCATATTGACTTGAATTGACATACTCTCTTTTTGATTTTCTGGTATTATATTTAAATGGAAAGCTAAGAATGAGAATATAAAATCAGACAGTAAAAAAGAGGGCAATGGTGAAGAAAGTGATTCAGCTCATAACTGAAGTTAAATATTTAGTTCAAGTAAAGAAATATATTTAAGGAACTTTTCTATATCGAACTTCATAGTTGTTCAAAAGGATGACAGTCAGTTTGGGAATAATTATGAGTATACTGAAAAGAAAATTTGAAGACAGAAAAGGAACATAATAAACATTTACAAGCTGTTTGTTTTACCAGGTGGCAATGGCTGACTAATTTGGAGCACACCATTTTATCAGAAATATATTTAGAGGTGACTAGTCTACGTGTCATTTGAAACACAATTTACACAAATTGTAGCTTTTGATGAAAGTTATGTGTTTTTAAAAGGTTGTACAGGGCTTTAGTCAATCAGCTAATTTAGTCAGAACTATGAATCAGACTTCAGTGGAATGCTTTGAAAAATCAATCACCTCAAAACTATCTCCAGACAGTGTAATGTGAACTGTTTTGCAAAAATCATGACTCTGAAAGACACAATTCTAAATCATTATGGATAAGAAATGACAATTAGGAGTAATCAGTGTTTCAAAAAAGAACCCAAAGTGCAAAGGAACGATTCAAACCAATTGCTTTTATGGTTGTAGCTATAAGTGGGAAAAAAAGATTATCTTCTTAATGGCAGATTCTTTGTCTTGATTAGAAAAGAAAATGCAATAATGAGACTTGAACTAGTAAAACATTTGTACTAGATTTAGCTGTGAAAAACTTCCTCCTCTGTCACAGTAGGATGGGCATGAGCCCATAAGGGGACAGAACATCAACTATAATAGAAACCAGCGAGGTAATATTGAGTTAAAATAAATATTCAGTCTAATTAGACTTGTACAACGTTTCATTCCTCTTGCTTTAAAAAAAAAAAAAAAGAGGTTGTGACGAGAATTCTTAGGACAGTAGCTAATGTAATGCTATATGTGTTTTTCACAGCCAGCAATCATTGGCTACTGAGAAAGCATGTGTGATTTACTGCCTGTACCATATGGTTAATAATCTCAACATCACAAATCGTTCTGGTCTTACATGGAAGCGTTATGAACACTGTGGGATAGCACATGAAGTGGGGAGAGAGAAATGGAGATCTGTGGTACAGATTGCCTCAGTAAAAACCAGAAATGCAACTCTAGACTTAACAGAAGCTGATAGTACCCAAAACCAAACAGGATGAGCAGAAGGAGATAACCCCCCACACCTTCCCTTTTTAACCAGCACAAACCCCTGTACTCATGGTGCAGTGTTTCAGAAGACAGACAATAAATGTTTCGTGTGGCTGATTAGAGAAACCTGCATAGCAGTGTCGACAGCAACACAGCATGAGTTTTGGAGTAAAGCAGACAAACTGCTCCTACTTATTTGAATCAATGACATTGTGACTGTCCAGAAACTATCAGATAAAAAACAACACAAGTAATGACAAAACTGAAGAAAGACATTAATTCCTTTCACCCTCTGAAGCTGCTGCAAAACATGTGGGAATGGGTGCAGGCGTGCAAGTACAGCCAGATGGGAAATCATTTACCTGAACCTCCAAATTCACTGAGTAATAATGATGTTGACACCTCACTCACTATTTAACACCTCAGAGTGATGAAAGTATAATGCAGCTAGACTTCTTCATCTTTGAAACTTAATTTGCTAATCTGAAAAATCTTAAAAGTTTTTCCTTTCTGTGTTCAACTCTCTGGTAATCTACTTAGCTTTTCAGAGAGTGTGATATATGAGAATAAATCATGCTTTCTTCACAGACTGAGATACAGCCTAATGAGTGTTAGAGTGTTGTCTCCTAAATTACTTTCGAAGGTATGAATTATGGAAAGGCATAAACGTATGAGCAGACTTAAAATTCAAGTCCTCACCCTCACTTCCTATCCCTCTTCCACGTCCTGGACAGACGCCAAAACTCTGGATTTGGACTCAAACCATGGAAGCCATGGTTTCTAATCTCTTCTGACATTGTTTACAGCTTCATTTTTTTTTCTGATTTTTTTTTTGTTTTGTTTTGT